>BQNB010005209.1:0-103296 GCA_026074375.1 Tanacetum coccineum | reverse complement strand
TTAGAGATGCAAGTTACGTTGCATAATAAGATAAAGCAAAAATTTCCCTGTAAAAAGGTGGTATATCTAATTTAATAGATGGATATTTACATTGATAAAAATTACGGGTTGTTATAGTCTCCCTCCCTTAAAAGAAATCTCGTCCTGAGATTTAGTGAAGTTTGAAAATAGATGTGGATACTTGGCACGAATTTGATCTTCGCGTTCCCATGTAAATTTTGGTCCTCTTTTAGAGTTCCATCTTACTTTAACTATAGGAGTACGACTTTGTTTTAGTTACTTGACTTCTCGATCTATAATTTCTACAGGTTCCTCTACAAAGTTAAGTTTGTCATCAAGCTAAAGCTCTTTCATTGGAATGACGAGAGATTCATCAGATAAGCATTTCTTTAGATTAGAAACGTGGAAAGTATTATGGATATTACTGAGCTCTTCAGGAAGCTCTAATTTGTATGCCACTGGGCCAATCCGTTCAAGGATTTTGAAAGGTCCAATGTACCGAGGGTTAAGTTTTCCTCATTTTCCAAATCGAATGATTCCTTTATGTGGTGATACTTTTAACATGACACGATCTCCAATTTGAAATTCTAAAGGCTTTCGCCTTACATTGGCATAACTTCTCTATCGGTCTCTGGAAGCTTGTAAGCATTGTCAAATTTGCACTATCTTTTCACTGGTTTCATGGATTATTTCTGGTCTTGTAAGTTAAACATCTCCAACTTCAGCCCAGCAAATAGGTGATCTGCACTTTTGACCGTAAAGTGCCTCAAATGGTGCTGCCTTAATACTAGCATGGTAACTGTTATTGTAGGAAAATTCTACTAATGGTAAGTGTTTTTCCCATCCTTTTCCAAAGTCTATGACACAGGCTCGAAGCATATCTTCGAGTGTTTGGATGGTCCTTTCACTTTGTCCATCGGTTTTGGGATGATATGTCGTACTCATGTCTAATTGAGTACCCAAAGCGTTCTGCAATGATTTTTAGAATCTGGATATGAAATGATTGTCATGATCTGAGATGATAGATATTGGTACTCCATGCCAGGAGACTATTTCTTTGATGTATAACCTTGTGAGGGTTTCTATACTATCTGTCTCTCGGGTAGGGATAAAATGTGAGGATTTGGTAAGGCGATCGACAATGACCCAGATTGTGTCATGTCCATTTGATGTTTTGGGAAGTTTTGTGACAAAATCCATTGTTATTTTTTCCTATTTCCACATAGGAATCTCTGGTTGTACCAGTAAGCCGGATGGCTTCTGACATTTAGCTTTAACTCTAGAGCATGTTAAACATTTTCCAACATACTCAGCGATGATTGCCTTCATGTTAGGCCACCAATAGAGTTTCTTTAGATCCTGATACATTTTGTCAGAACCTGGGTGAATGGAATACTTTGATTTATGAGAATCATGCATAATTAAGTCTCTCAGATTACCAAAGAGTGGTAACCAGCTTCGGTTCTTAATACAACAAGTTCCATCAGGACGAATTTCAAATGCTTTGTCCATTCCTCGTAAATTCTCAGTTTTAAGGTTTTCTTCTTTGAGTGCTTTAGTTTGAGCTTCGAGGATTTATGTGGGTAACTTTGGGTGAATGGTCATAACTAATGATCTAATTCAGAGTGGTTTGATTTGTTCCTTCCGGCTTAAGGCATCTGCTACAACATTTGCCTTTCCAGGATGGTAGCGAATTTCACAATCGTAATCTGCAAGCAATTCTAACCAACAACGTTTTCTCATGTTCAATTCTTTTTGATTAAGAATATGTTGAAGACTTTTGTGATTGGTGAAAACCATATACTTTGTGCCGTAGAGATAGTGTCTCCAGATTTTAAGAGCGAACATAACTGCTCCTAATTCGAGATCATGAGTGGAATAGTTTTCTTGGTTAGGCTTGAGTTGTCGGGATGCATATCCAATAACTTTTTCTCGTTGCATTAACACAGCTCCCAGACCTTGATGAGATGCATCACAGTAAACAACAAAATTGTCGTTTCCTTCTGGTAATGCTAAGATTGGAGCTTCACATAGCTTCTGCTTAAGTAGTTAAAAAGCCGACTCTTGGTCTTTGCCCCTGATATACTTCTTGTTTTTCTGGGTTAATTCCGTCAAAGACTTTGAAATCTTTAAGAAATCTTTGTTAAATCTCTGATAATAGCTGGCAAGTCCTAAGAATTGTCGTATTTCTGTGGGTGTAATGGGAGATGCCCAATTCTTAACTGCTTCAATCTTGGCAGGATCAACATGAAGTCCTTGGCTATCAATTAAGTGTCCAAGAAATTGCACGATACGAATCCAGAAATCACATTTGGAGAACTTGGCATACAACTTCTCTTTCTTGAGTAATTCTAGGATTATTCTCAGATGATTTGCGTGCTCTTCTTTGTTACAAGAGTAGATAAGAATATCATCGAGGAACACTATCACAAATTTATCCAAGTATGGTTTGCACACACGATTCATGAGATCCATGAATACAGTAGGCGGGTTAGTTAAACCAAATGGCATTACTTGAAATTCATAGTGTTGGTATCTTGTTCTGAAAGCAGTCTTGGGAATATCTTCATCCCTGACTCTCAGTTGATGATAGCCTAATCTTAAGTCAATCTTCAAGTAGACACTCAAACCTTAAAGTTGGTTAAATAAGTCATCAATCCTGGGTAATGGGTAACGATTCTTTATGGTAAGTTTATTTAACTCCCGGTAATCGATACACATTCTGAAAGATCTGTCTTTCTTTTTGACAAATAAGACAGGAGCTCCCCAAGGTGAAGTACTTAGTCGGATAAAACCTTGATCAGCTAACTCTTGAAGTTGATTAGATAGTTCCTGCATTTATGAAGGAGCCAATCTGTAAGGTGCTCGAGCTACAGGCACCGCTCCTAGAATTAAGTCAATTTGGAATTCTACTTGACGAACTGGGGGTAAGCCAGGTAGATCTTCAGGAAAGATTTTCGGGAATTCTATGACTATTGGGATATCTTCTAGTCGTTTTTTGTCTGACTTCTTTTCCATTACTTGAGCTATGAAAACTTGACATCCCCTGGATATATACCTTTTGGTTTTTATACAGGATGTGAGGCTTAGTCTTGTTTTACTTTGGTCACCTCGGATGATTAAAGTTTTATCGTTGATTGGGATGTGGACGACTTTCTCGTCACAGATAATTTTAGCATGATACTTAGACAACCAATCCACACCAATGACGACATTGAAACTACCGAGTTTGATTGGCATAAGATCAATTTTGAAAGGTTGGTTTAACAAAGTCAAAGTGCAACCTTGAATAACAGTGTTTGTGCTAACTAGGTTTCCGTCAGCCATTTCGATATTGTAAAAGGTATCTATTGTAATAGGTGGAATATTTAGCATAGAGGCAAGAGATATGGATACGAATCTTTTATCGGCTCCATAATCAAATAATACTCTAGATAGATGTTGGTTTAGAAGGAGAATAACCGTGACTACATTAGCGTTTTTGTGAGCATTCCTATCCCTTAGCATGTAGGCTCTTCCCAGGGCATTGTTGTTGGTCTTTCGGCACTGATTTGTATAATGCCCTTTCTCTCTACAAGCATGATAAATAACTGTCACTGGTAGCTGATTACTTCTAGTGACTGGCTTCTTGTTTCGGCAGTTCTTGGTCAAATGGCCCACCTTGTTGCAAGTATTATGTAACACCCCCAAAATGGGTCGCAGCGGAATAAGGATCCGGGGCATGTTACTTCAAGATCAACAGCACAAGATATATATAAGAACGACACAAAAGTCGTTTAAACTGATACATTGGATTTAAATAGAAGATATCTTACAAAAGCTTATAGCTTTACTTGTTCTTTGTTTCATATTACAAAAGACAACATATATTTCCCAAAACATGATACACATAAGTCTTTAACTGTACAATCCAATGCATCCTTGGCATCTCGTGCCTAATGACCTCCTGAAAACATTGCTTCAACGTCAATCAAAATTGTTGGTGAATTCATAGTTATGTATTTAAAATTATGCAGACCGCAAGACTTCACTCCAAAAGTGATGTTTACAACATATGCCAACAATCACAAAACCAGATTATGTTGCACTAAAGCTCATTACAAAAAACGCCGAAGCTCAACCTATATTTGCTATTTTAGCAGTTATTTGCCCGTACAGATGTTGTAACCCGCAACATCCAAGTCCGACATGGTCAACGTTCGTTGATCCCTAGTGATAGCTAATCACCCAAACGGGGAGGTTAATCCCATAGAATTCTATTTATTAACATCCGCGCTTCACCTATGGTAATTCACAACTACATCTAATCAATTAACAGTTCATGATAATGGGCTCAAGGAGGGTTATATCGCTACTTATCAACACTACTCAATATACTTTCAACACTTGCGTCCAATTTCTAAACAAAGCCATGTTCTCACCAACCAAATAATAATAAATAATCCTAAAACCGTAAAAAGTAGGGCTATGAACTCACCTTGAGTACAGATAGCTCAATTAAATCTCAGATAAAACGTCACCCAAGACATCAAATGCAACCTATTTAAATTAAGGCTGATATAAGTAACTGAGTCCTTAAACTTAACATCGAAATAACTTATAGTTGTTCATCATACTATCGTTCGGGCTATCATAAATAAAGGGTCAAGACATGACGTACGAGGAGTTTAGGACACTTTAACTCGTTAAATCCAACACTCATCGATACGCAACCCGAAGCAGGCTCAATATGAAACTCCCTATAAAGATAGCACTTTGATAACCACTCAATATTCTATATACATAATCCCGACTAATCATTTTATAAAATAGTATGTATAAATGAAACCATTTATAAATATACTTTCGTAAAAATGACCTAACTTGGTCGTTTTAAGCCGTTGGCTACGAGTTTCTCACGTCTCATGTCTTCGTATAAGGACAGAGCGAATCAAATATACCTTTTAATAAAGTTTTTAAAATTCTGTGATGAATAGTAAAATTACTGTTCCAAGACAGCTCAATTGTCGTTTTCATAAAGGGTTTTAATTAGCGTATACTTGTATCGCGATAACTTATTCGTTTAACTCCGATTTAGTGATTATCCTCGAGTACGACCACGTTATTAAAAGATTTCATATATCTCACAAATTTATATCACTGATGAAATAGTGATTTTTACTGTTCAAGTTTATAAAATTACTTTTATAAACTTTTATTATCGAAAACGTCGACATTTATTCGTTATAGGTTTCCGTTTTTTCAACGATTCTTAGAGCGTGTACGATCTCGTAAATCAAAGTTATATCATATTTTTAGAGGTTTTAAAAGTAAAAGTTGCTGTAATGAATAGTAACTTTTTTTATAAAAATATTTTATAAAGTTGTTTATATAGACGTAAACTCATTATTTAACGATCTTTTCGTTATAGATCGGTTTTTCAAGTTTCTTATCATGTATGGAATCGTCACGATACGGAAAGTATTATTTTGTATAAAACGTATCATTACCTCTGTCGAAGATCGAATTTAGGCACCCCATATGTATACATAGTAAGTTTCTTTATTAAACCTTGTTTTTAAGTATTATAACTTAGTAGTTTATTATAAAAACTCTATAACCATATTTACATATGTGGCACTTTATAATAAAGTCAATATTATCCCTAGTTCCGATATAATTTCATTGTAACAAGTTCAAACCTTTTACTTTCATTATTTTTCACATTGAAGTTTAAGAAAACTTATAAAACCCTAATTAGCTTTAAACATGTTTATACTTAAACTATAAGTTAACATACTTTTATATTTACTTTTCCATGATATTTATAACATTAGGACATGAGAATAAGTGTATAAATTGATAAACTCAAATAAAAATCCATTTTATACATTTTAAAAATCATTAGTAGGTGAATAATGCTAATTTAACAATGTAATCCATACAATCAAGAAAGAAAAGTATGAAGGATTTAAGAAAACCTTAGTGATGATGTAAGAGATGTGAAATAAGTTCTAAACCCGTGTTTAGATTCAAAAATAAAGCTTCCAAGCTTATAACCCAAGATTAGGTTTTCAAAACCCTAATCTTTCCTTTTTCTTCTTATTACTTGAAAATGATGAACCAATGCTTCCCAACACCTTAGAATACCTTAAGTATGTTGTGTAAAGGGTTTGTATATCCTTTAGAAATTCGGGGTATTGTGCCGTGAGTTTTGGGATAAGAAAGGAAGAAAGAAAATGAAATTTTACTAAGTATAAGAGTATGTAATATTTCTCATGCATGCATGCTTATTTATAGTATAAATATCTACTTAACCCAACCCTAGTTACTTTCTAACCCTAGTTAAGTTAGCATGACAAGTTTGAAAAAAAAAAAAAAATGTAAGAGTTACTTTATGATAATATCTAGATATTATCTAGATATTATATAAAGTGATGAACACTTGGTTCAATCCTTTAATTTTCGGCATAATGTATATATATGTGATGTTATTTTAATTATTTTGAGTATTGGGTATAATCGTGGGTATTCGTTTAGGCGTAGTTAGGTTTTAGAACTTCCGGGTATGCCTAAACGTATTTTATTATGAAACGTAAGCATTTTACGTAGCCAATAAAAATAAGATGAACAAAGTTATTTATTATCCTCATAATAATCATATAACACTTGCTTGATGTAAACATTTAATTGTTTAATGCCCGTTTACATTGTATGATCATTTTCAGTTTACGCGATTTAACTTAAAGTTTACGGTTTAAGAGTAAACGCGTAAAACCCTAAAAATAAATTATGAATTTCATAATGTCATACAATGACCTAAAATACGAGGTGTTATAGTCTCCCCCCGTTAAAAACTAGCCGTGTCCTCAAGCTATATCACACAGCGCTTGACGACGTGCAGTCTTGGTGAAGAGAGGTGTGGATATTTCTTTCTAGAATTGATCTTCACTTCCCCTGCAAATTCAGGACCTCTCATGGAGTTTCCCATCTAACCTTGACTAATGGGATACGCTTCGCTCAACCGTTTAACTTCACGATCCACGATCTCTATAGGCTCCTCGACAAACTGAAGCTTGTCATCAAAGTGAAGTCCATCCAACGGAACGGCTAAGGGTTCGTCAGCATAACACTTCTTTAAGTTGGACACGTGAAATGTATTATGAACTCTGCTCAGCTCTTCAGGAAGCTCGAGCTTGTAAGCACACTTCTCCACCTTTTTATTACCTTGAAAGGTCCCCAACAAACCTTGGTATATAATTTCCCTCGTTTGCCAAAACTACCACCCCTTTTCCAAGGCGAAACCTTGGCAACACTTTATCTCCAACCTCAAACTCATCGCTTACGCTTCAAATCAGCGAAGCTCTTTTTTCTACATCACAGCAGCTCATCCTTTGTTTAACTTGAATGATCTCTCATCTCTCTTGTACTATCTCTTACCGTGATTTGAACTTCTCCACCCAGCCCAACAAACAGGAGAACGACATTTTCTACCGTAAAAGTGCCTCAAAGGGTGCAGCTTAATGCAGCGTGATAAGCTGTTTATTGTATGAAAACTCGACCAAAGGCAATGTTTAATCCCCACCATTCCCAAAGTCGATCACACAAGCTCTAAGCATATCTTCGAGAGTTTGAAAGTTTCTCTCGCTTTGTCGTCATTTATGCGGATTATAGCCGTACTCATATCTAAACTTGTACCAAACTTTCTGAAGTGACCTCAGAAAATTTGATGATAACCTGGAGGAGGGATCAAACCGATCACAAATAATTGAGACCGTATCCCATGCCTTGTTACTACTTCCTTCATGTACAATCTAGCTGAGTTTCTCAAATGGGTCAGTTACTTTCAAGGGTTAAAGATTGCTGACTTTGTAAACGGACAACGATTACCCAAATGGGAGTCAAAACCTTGTGATGACCTAGGAAGCTTTGTGACAAAATCCATCGTGCTATTGACTCCACTTCATTGAGTATCTCATGGTAGTACCAACAAACCCGATGTCTCTGATGTAAGGCCTTAACCTTAGCACAGTTCAAGCACTTTCTAACATAGGTAAGCGATATCAGCTTTCATATTGGGCACCAATATAGGCATCTTACGTCTTGGTACATTTTCTCGGAACCTGAAATGATAGAATACTTCCATTTGAGGGACACGTGCTGATCACAGGCCGCAATCGCCATAACAAGTAACAACTCCCTGCCATTAAGGCATAGTTTCCATCCGTACGAGTTCCAACTTTTCTGTTCTCATTGCCTCTGGATATTTAGCATTTTCAATCAGCATACCCCCAACATCCTCACTCTTGATGTTTTCTGGTTTCCGTGCTTCAGTCTGAGCATTTAAGATTATCCCCCTAGGGAAGATCCAAGCCAATAGACATGACTAAAGCTCGCACCTAACTGTGGTTCCCGTATCTTTCCCTCTCAAAGCTCAGCAACGACATTTGCCTTCCTGGTGATAACGAATATCGAAATCGTAATCACACAGTAGATTCAACCAATGGCGTTGTCCATGTTCAATTCCTTTCTGATTAAGAATTATCTGTAAACTCTTATGATCATGAACACCGTACCCCTTGGTACCATACAGATAGTGTCTCCAAATCTTCAGAGCAAACACTACTGCTCCAAGTTCCAGATCATGAGTAGTATAGTTTTTCTCATGGATCTTTAACTGGCGTGATGCATAAGAAATCACCTTTTCTCTTTGCATCAATACAGCGCCCAAACCCTTCTTCGAAGCATCGCAGTATACGATAAAATCTTCACTTCCTTCGGGTAAAGCCAGAATTGGTGCACTACACAACTTCTGCTTCAATAACTGGAACGCTGCCTCTTGTTTATCACCCCACTCAAACTTGACCTTCTTTTGAGTGAGCTTCGTCATTGGTTTGGCAATCTTTGAAAACCCTTCAATGAATCGCCGATAATACCCAGCAAGACCTAAAAACTGACGAATCTCCGTTGGTGTCTTAGGAGATGCCCAATCTTTAACGGATTCGATCTTGGCTGGATCTACGTGAATGCCTTTATTATCAATCACGTGACCGAGGAACTGTACTTTGGGAAGCCAAAATTCACACTTGGAAAATTTTGCATACAACTCCTCTTTCTTCAACAACTCCAATATTATCTTCAGATGCTCTTCATGCTCTTGCTTGCTCTTGGAATAGATCAAAATATCGTCAATAAAGACAATTACGAATTTGTCCAGATAAGGTTTGCACACTCGGTTCATGAGGTCCATGAACACAGCAGGTGCGTTGGTCAAACCAACGGCAAGGACTTTGGAATTCGTATGTCCATATCGAGTTCTGAAGGCAGTCTTTGAGATACTTCTTCCTCGAACCTTCAATGGTGATTAACCTGACTTAGTCGAATCTTCAGAGTAGACACTCGACCCTTGAAGTTGGTCAAATAAGTCATCAATTCTTGTATTGGATAACGGTTCTTTCACGTTTATTTTGTTTTGTTCCCGATAAGGTCTATGCACATCTGCAACGATCCATCTTTCTTCTGACGAATAGAACTGGAGCTCCCATGGTGATGAACTAGGTCATATAAAGCCTTTGTCCGAAGCTCCTTGCAGTTGATCCGGCAATTCTTTCATTTTAGATGGAGCCAATCGATAAGGCGCCCGTGCTACAGGTGCAGCACCAGGTAACTATATCGATATTAATTCCACTTGTCTGAGGTTGAAGCCTGGCAAGTCCTCGGGAAATACTTCTGGGAAATTTTTGACGATCGGTACATCTTAAGTTTGCTTCTTTATCGATGGTCCCATCTCCTTGACGTAATATGTGCCTAAAAAGACTGACATCCTTGTAGCAACATACTTCCTGGGACCTTGGTGCACAAAATGATGTTTTAATCGAGTCCCGCGTTTATTTCCACTACCGTCTGGCCATGAAA
Organism: Tanacetum coccineum; assembly: GCA_026074375.1. Classification (NCBI taxonomy): domain Eukaryota; kingdom Viridiplantae; phylum Streptophyta; class Magnoliopsida; order Asterales; family Asteraceae; genus Tanacetum; species Tanacetum coccineum. Next base: position 93,402 of record BQNB010005209.1, on the reverse strand, counting down.
AATTAATATTCGCTCCCAAAGTGAATACGCCTGATCTTCATAGCCCAGTCAATAACGCACCTGGAATTCTCGTCAACCAGTCCATTCCAATTATGACTCATAAGTACCCAAGTTTCAAAGGGGGGGGCATTAGATCGACGTGAAAACGATGGTTCAGAAAATTAACGTGCGAGCCCAGTAATACCATATTTACACCAATTTATGCTACCACAGCTAATCAACGTTATAACCATGATCTAATGTAGTGGGTGGCACATAATAATCGAAGTACTAATTGGAGAATATACGAAAACTCTATCGCACAGTATCAAATAAAAAAATGGGAAACACAACTGTTATTTAGGAGAAACGACCGTCACAACGTTGTATGTCTGGGTTTTGCCCTGCGACTCCACTGAGCATAAATCCTGGCTACACGCTAACATTTTTCCATGAATCTTTGCATCCACTGGGTCATTAGCTCCTGAAGTGGCCTGGAGTCCCCCACTCAAAGCAAACAATGGAATTTGTAATTTGCCCCATGGGCTCTTGGTTTGTTGTTGTTACGGTTTGTTGTTATTATTGTTATTGCGGTTGTTGTTGTTTGCAGTCGCAGGCCGGCTCCTACAGTCCTTGGCCAGGTGACCAAGTTTCCTGCAGTTAGTGCATTTTGGTGTACAAGGACCGTGATGGTTGAAGTTACACTTGGGACATCGAGGTTTAGTCCCTTCATACGGTTTCCTGTCACCATTCCTGCAGCATAAGCCCTGCCTGTATCTGCCTTTTGTTCTGCTTATGGTTGGGTTATTGTCTAGGAGTGTCTCCAACTTTCCTCTTGTTTTCATCCAAAGTGTTAATCCTCCGTTTCCATCAAGCCAGTTGCCAATCTCAATAGCCTCCTGCATGTCTTTGGCTTCGATGCACAACAATTGAGTAAATAGTTTCGGTCAGTCCCCACGACATATCTTTCAATTTTGTCAGCTTCTTCAGGGAACATCCTGTCACTCAGCAATGCTAGCTCCTGGAATCGTTGATTATAGGCTACCACATCGGTGCCTTGTACTTTTAGGTTCCACAACTCTGTCTCAATTTTCTTGATCTCATTCCTTGGACAATATTTAGTTGTCATCGTCTTTTTCAAGTCAGACCACGTCATCGCATACGCAACATCATTATTCACAGTCCTAGCATGAGAGTTCCACCAGTTAGAGCAGTTTCATTAGAGAACAAGTGGCAAACTTCAACTCGAATTCTCCACTGTGCAATTACTTATGCGGAATACAGTTTCCATCCTCTCAAACCACTGGGTCAAGTTGACCACTTCTTCTGTACCCCTGAAGAATATGGGTTGACATTTCATGAAGTCTTGATAGGTGCACTCCCGCACAGTGCGTTCATTCCTTCTTGCACCAGTTCCTGAGGTATGGCTATCGTCGCCATTCCGGGTTGCAGCACGTGCTGCTAAAACAGCATTGACACCCTCGTCGATCATGGCCTGTAGTTGGGCACTGGTGACCGAGGTGGTGGTAGTAGGGTCTGTGACAGGTGGTGGAGTTGTAGTAACTGGTGGGGGAGTTGTGGTGACTGGCCTTGACCTCGTGGTTCTTGTGGGCCTTCCTCTTGGGGCCATTTTCTTAAATCACAAGAAGACATAACACCCGTTAGATTTCAAAAATCTTAATCATAACCCGATGTATACATAATGAATAAAACGAGATCACAACACAAGGTGAAATATACAACAGTATTGAAATTAACAAATCGACATTCATTCACAATAAACTCGATTTCATATAAAACATAATCCAACCTTTTCATATATAACTTGAGAAAATAATACATGATTGGTTTATATACAAACGATCATAACAACTAGGTTACAAGACAAAATAACCTAAAGCCATACTAGCCGAGATATACTCGTAATACTTAGTAGGCTGTACAAAGTAGCCGATATATGAACAAAAGATCTACAGAGTAGCTAGTAAAAACAAAAGATCTATACAGTCTGCTAGCTGGGAACAACCCATAATACTTAACAGACTGTACAGTAGCTACAATCATAATCCAGTCTAAGTACTACTACCGGCCTCCTCTGGTAGCTCTGGCTCTGCAGGATCCTTAGCAGGTCCCTGCTGTCTCTAAACTCGGATCGATCTGAGCCTTGAGGCTTCCTCACATCTTCAGGACACTACTAACTGCCTCTGCCCTCCGATAGTCCTGCTTCAGCAGCTCTGAAATCACTGTCTGTCTCCTCTGGTCTTGACTTCCCTAACACAAAGATACTCATACTGCTAGTCCATGACCGTAGTCCTAAGTAATATACCCTCGGAATGCGTCTGGTCACAAGCATCCATCGACTGTGCCCATCTTCACGTTATAACTGGCCCTCATCCTCCATCAGAACGCCTTACATCTGTGAAAGGGACTATCACTCTCCAACATGTTTGACTCGGCTCTAAGTAGAGCTCGTCATACCGTGCATCATCCAGCTGAGAATAATGAATCTCACCTCCTCGTCAACATAAAGATAACTCAATAACTCTCTGGTTGACCCCCACTAGGGTGGTCGGTGCTATCTCCTGGATATCCAACAGAATCATCCCAAAGTATCCCTAATACCATATCCAACACTCTAGACATCCGGCGTCCTGAGCGGCCTCTAACGTAATCAGCAAATCCTAAAGGTCTGCCCTACTGTGGTAAGGTCCAACCGCGCCTAGCATTCACCGCTCCGAACTCTCCCCGACTGCGTATCCAGGACCAGATAGTACGACACACCTCTTACGAAGCGTAACCACATACATAGGAATCTCAGTATCAATGAATCGTAGATCCAAAAGATAAAACGTTAGTCGATTAGACTTGGATATTGGATTCCCAAATGAAGCTGAGGATGTGAAGCTCTTGTGATCAGAGGACAAAAACCGTGAGCACGAGAGGCTTCAAAATCCGGGACATCCTAGACAAATAAACCACAAAAACACAAGCATACGAGAAATGGAAGAGGCACACCTCCTCACGTCACACAGTTAGAAGAAAATAGAAAGAAGATAGAAGGATAAGCATGGGTTGCCTCCCACGAAGCGCTTGTTTAAGGTCACTATACTTGACCCGTCCCCAAATTTATTGGTCTATGGGGAAAGTTTAGAGATCCGAGATATCCTTAGCAGGGACATCCCCTCCAAAGTAGTGCTTAAGACGATGACCATTTACTTTGAAGTTTGGCCCGGAGTTTTGGGATAACTCAACGGTGCCATACGGAAAAACTTGAACAATGGTAAATGGTCCTGACCAACGGGACTTCAACTTGCCGGAGAAAATTTTCAATCTTGAGTTAAAGAGGAGGACTTGATCACCGACGTTGAAAACGCGGTTTTTGATCTTTGCGTCATGAATCCTCTTAGTTTTCTCTTTGTAAATCAAAGAATTTTCATAGGCTTGATCACGCAGTTCATTTAATTCATTAAGTTGAACTTTGCGTTGATCTCCCGCGGTCTTGAGATCAAAGTTTGCATGTTTAAGGGCCCAGTAGGCTTTGTGCTCCAACTCAATCGGCAGATGACATGCCTTTCCATATACAAGCTTGTACGGAGTACACCCGATGGGTGTTTTGTACGCTGTACGGAAGGCCCAGAGAGCGTCATCCAGTTTGTCCGACCAAGAGGCACGATTTTCGCCCACTGTCCTTTCAAGAATTCTTTTTAAACCACGATTCGATACCTCAACCTGCCCACTTGTCTGTGGGTGATACGCGGTGGAGAGACGATGAGTGACTCCGTATTTAAGCATGACCTTTGCAAACTGGTCATTGCAAAAATGTGTTCCACGATCACTGATGATGGCACGAGGGGCACCAAATCTGGCAAAGAGAGATTTAAGAAATTTGCAAACAACTCGGGCGTCATTGGTGGGGAGCGCTTTTGCTTCAACCCATTTCGACAAGTAATCGACGGCCACGAGTATATATTTGTTCCCTCTTGAAGACGGGAACGGCCCCATGAAGTCAATGCCCCAAACGTCAAAGATTTCACAAACTTGGATGGAATTTTGAGGCATCTCATCACGTTGTGAAATTTTTCCTTGGCGCTGGCACGAGTCGCAGTTTTTAACCAACTCGTGGGCATCTTTGTAAATCGTGGGCCAGAAGAAACCGGCATCAAAGACCTTTTTGGCAGTGAGATTTGCACCATGATGTCCCCCCGTGGGTCCATTGTGGCAAGCTTCGAGGATGTCGAAAGCTTCCTTGCCGTGCACACACCGCCGGATCACTTGATCCGCACATATCTTAAACAAGAAGGGGTCGTCCCAAAAGTAGTGCTTGACATCTTTGAAAAACTTTCTTTTCTGCTGAGACGACATCCCTTTGATCACAAAATTCCTCGCATGGTAGTTTGCAAAATCGGCAAACCACGGGGCATTATCATCACCACAAAAAGTAACCATCCCAAGTGTCTCAAGAGGAAATGTTTCCGTAATTTCCTTTTTTTCAAGCTTACTTCGATAGAGATTTTCAAGTCTAGAAAGGTAGTCGGCGACGAGATTTTCTACTCCTTTTTTATCACGGATGACAACATCAAATTCTTAGAGCAACAAAATCCACCAGAGCAATCTTGGCTTAGCATCCTACTTAGCGAGCAGATACTTAAGAGCCGAATGGTCCGTATACACTATGCTTTTGGACAAGACAAGATATGGCCGAAATTTCTCGAAAGCATACACTACGGCAAGTAATTCTTTTTCCGTTGTAGTGTAATGTGCTTGAGCCTCGGTCATAGTTTTGCTTGCATAGTGTATTGGCTGGAAGTGCTTGGTCTTACGTTGCCCTAGGACTGCCCCAACAGCAAAATCACTTGCATCACACATGATTTCAAAGGGCAAGTCCCAATCGGGGGCAACTAAAATTGGAGCCTGGGTCAACTTCAACTTAAGGGTTTCTCAAAATGCCCGATGCATTCCTTTGAGAAGATAAACGGAGTTTCTTTTTCAAGGAGGTGGGTCATAGGCTGGGCGATTTTGGAAAAATCCTGAATAAATCGTCGGTAGAAACCGGCATGACCGAGAAAACTTCGAATACCCTTCACGGTAGTGGGATGAGGCAATTTTGCAATGACATCAACTTTTGCCTTATCAACCTCAATCCCGGACTTAGAAACTAATGCCGAAAAGGACTAAGCCTTCCTTGACATAAAGTGACTTTTCCCAATTTAGCACAAGATTGGTGTCTTCACACCTTGGAGCATTTTGTCCTATATGGGAAAGCAAGAGGAGAAAAGAATCACCGAAAACCGATAAATCATCCCTGAAGACTTTCCAGGTATTTTTCCAGTCAAACGTGAAAGATTGCAACCATACACCTTTGGAACGTGCCCAGTGCATTGCATAACCTAAAAGGCATGCGACGATAGGCAAATGTCCCGTAAGGGCAGGTGAAGGTAGTCTTTTCTTGATCAAGTAGGTCAATCGGGATCTGAAAGTAGCCGGAGAATCCGTCCAAAAAGCAATAGTACTCATTTCCGGCTAATCTTTCAAGCATCTGATCCATAAATGGCAACGAGAAATGGTCTTTACGAGTTGCATCATTGAGTTTTCGGTAGTCGATGCAAACACGCCATCCCGTAACCAACCTAGTGGGTATTAATTCATTTTTTTCATTTTTCACCACGGTTATGCCTCCCTTCTTAGGGACACAATGAACCGGGCTTACCCAGGGACTGTCACAAGAAAAAAGAGGATAGGTAAATTAACTCGGCCTGCAAGAAGTTTGATAACTTCTTGCTTAATAAACGCACATGATTTTGGGTAACTCTTCTCTGATGTTAACAAAGGGTTGGCATTTTTCCTCCATCAAAAATCTTATGGGTGCACAACTGTGGATCTATCCCCTTAATATCAGAAATCTTCCAAGCTATGACATGTTTGTGTGACTAAAGAACCTTGATCAGGGCGGTTTTATCCTCATCTTTCAAGTTTTTAGCGATTAACTGGGTAATTGTCATCACCCTCCAGAAACGCATACTCAAGATGGGATGGTAAGTCTTTGAGTTCTAGGTCGGGAGGATCTTCACATGAAGATATAATCTTTTCAGGCACATTAATTTCACAAACTGGTGACGGAGAGAGAGTTGGGTCACTATTGATCACACTTAACAATTCCTCAAGGTAAACAGTATCTCCCTCAGAATCATAGATGCCGTCAACACCCGATGGTATTGAATCATCGTGTTCAAGAAATGCATCGATCTCTTCCAATAGAAAATCACTTCCTCCGAAGGGAGTGAAAGATGGAGAGCGAGAATCGATCATAAGGTCCGAAGGGGAAGTAGGATTGCCACTTTCGGAAATTTCAAGTACTTCTTGAACATATTCATCACAAGCAATGTCAATAACATCGACTCGGTTAACCGTTTCAATGATATTGTAGGAGAAAGTCTTAGTATCACCGACTTTGAAGGTTACGGATTGGTCATCATGTCTAAGGGTCATTTGTTCACTGTGAACATCTATCAAGGCACGTGCCGTTCTCAAGAAAGGTCTTCCTAGAATTAGGGGAACTCGAGGATCGGCAACGTAATCAACGACCACGAAATCGACAGGAAAGAAGAACGTTCCATCTTTCACGAAAACATCCTTGGCGATGCCGGTTGGAGTTGAAATCGTTCGGTCGGCAAGTTCAAGTATCATTCGGGTTTTGGTCAAACGTGGGAGATTTAGCTCTTTCTAAATTGAGAGAGGCATTAGGTTGATGCTTGCACCGAGATCGGCCAAGGCTAAGCATTCATTCATCTCCTGAAAATCACACGGTATAAGAAATCTACCGGGGTCTCCAAGTTTTTCGGGAAACTTTTTCAGGATAACTGCCGAGCAATTCTCATTCACCGGTGTTTTTGTCAACTCAATTATCTTATCTTTGTCATTGAGGAGTTTTCTAAACATTGGTTCAAATTTGGGCATGTGTAGGAGAGCGTCCGCGAAACTTTAGCTTGAAATGGAGATTCTGAAAAATCTCCATAAATTTTTAAGCTAGAAGATCGTCTTTTTCACAGAGCTTCTCTTTGTTGACCCTTGAAGGATAAGGCAATGTTGGTTTAGTCTTTGAAGCTACAATAGGCTCACCAATTTGGTTATTAGTTTGGACCACCAGAGGTTGGATGTTTTCGGTGCTTGGTTGCACCGTATCCTTTGTCACCTCGGGTTCATTTTCCATCTCTTTAGGAGGAGAAGAAATTTGAGGTCCATTATAGGAAACACCACTTCGGGTGGTGATTGCTTTCACATCACCTTTCGGGTTAGCAATGGTGTTGCTTAGAAGAGAACCCGAGCCCGAAGTAGAAGCGGTATTACTATTCATGAATTTGGTGAGCAGGTCCGTTATATTGGTCATTTGGCTTTACATGTTTTGCATCACCGCATCGTTAGCTTTGACGTAGCTTTCAAAATCAGTCTTTGACACACCATGTGCCTGCGAGGCTGGAGCCTGGTAAGACGGAGCTTGGTAAGCTGGTGGTTGATTAACTGGGGGTCGAAAAATTTGGTTATTCCCTCGGTTTTGGTTGTAATTATTTCCCCGGTTGTAATTGTTATGATTATTTCCTTGATGGTTTTGAACGGGAGGAAAACCGGGAGGTCGAATTTGATTTGCAACCATCGGAGGTCGGTAACCGGTATTTCCTTGGTTGTAGTTAACTGCGGCGGCTTGTGACATGTACTCTTGAATATTGTCACGATAAACGTTGCCATCGGTGGCGGGACAATTTCGGTGAGAATGAGCACCACCGCAAGTTACACAACTTTCCTCGACCGCTTTTACGGTAGCGGGAGCTTGGGGTTGGTTTTTCTTATCAAGAAGCAATGCTCTAACCATATCCTTAAGTTCAGCAACATCGGATGAAACTGCGGGGGTAGAAGAGCTCGTACTCACTTTGGCTACAATGGCCTTGCTTCGTGATTGACGAACTTTGGACTTGCTCTCGATGATTTTAGGCATTCTCGAGGTATTTTATCCAGAAAGTTACCACCCGCGATGGAGTTCAATGAATCTTGATCATTCGAGTTCAAGGTATTGTAGAATGTATCAAGTTTATGCAATTCCGAAAACCCATGATGCGGGCATGCCCGAAGAAGATCATTGAATCGGTCCCATGCCTCGTAAAATGATTCGTCAAATCTTTGTTGAAACCTTGTGATTTCGTTACGAAGATTTGTCATCTTAGAGGGAGGGAAAAATTTGTTGATGAATTTAGAAACAAGATCATCCCAAGTTAAAATCGATCGAGGGGGTTCTTTTTCAAGCTAAATCCGGGCTGCTCCCTCGAGGGAAAATGGGAAAAGCATAAGCTTAACCGACGTACTCAGGATATTTGAGAACTTCATCGTAGAAGTGATCTTGTTGAAATATCGAATGTGAGCATGCGGGCCCTCCTTGTCATGTCCAAAAAATTGTTTATTTTGAACAAGAGTAAGCAAACTATGCTTGAGCTCAAAATTATCCGCGGTGATTGCGGGAACAACGATTGCATCCTCGTAACCCTCGATGGGTGCTTGGAACAATTCCGCCATAGTACGATTATCGGCCATCGTAACTACGAGAGGATTGGGAGGTTTCTCAAGATCAAATGGTTCAACAAAAGTCGGTGTGACTTGTTGTTGTCGATGTCTACGGGATTGAGAACGAGTACGCATGCATAAAATAGAAATACAAAAAGAAAATTTATACTAATTAATTTTTTGTTTTTTTTTCAATGATCTATTCACAATTTATTTTTACGGACAACGAGATAGGACAACTTCAACCAAATAATCGACTTACTTCACGGTAGCTCTCCAAATGAAAAACGCACAAGTGAGCGGAGGAGTAGGAAAGCGCGAAGCTATTAAAATCCTTTCTCCTTTCGGGTCGTAGTTCCTCGGAACAACCCTCCTTATACCCACCTTATAGTTTGTTAATCAAATCGAGGTGAGCCGTACGTCGTAAGCGACACAAATGGCAAGTTTTTGAATCTTTTGTTTGGGAACTTATTGATGGATAATACTTCAATGGAAAGTATTATATGTTGGTGTTCTTTTACCAACTTGGTGAATTTATTTATTATTTCTTTTTATGGAATTTTTTTTTTATAAAAATAGAAGAAATATTCACAAATTCAAACACAAATTGTCAATCGTTACGATAATCGTTTCACAGCCTCCCCGGCAACGGCGCCAAATTTTGATTCGTTCAATAATATATAATATTTTAATATATATTATATATTAATTAATAATTAAAAATATAATGAATTATAATATATAAGATTATATATTATAAATATAATTAATAATAATATTAAATAATTAATAATGATATTTTATAATATTAAATAATATTATAATAATATTAATTTTTAATATATTTATATATATAAATATAATAGAATTATATATATTTTAATATAGTTAATATTATTATAATAATATTATTTAAATATATAATAATAATAAATTATAAAATATTTTTTAATTATAATATAAATAATATTATAATATATATATTTATTTATAATTATAAATTATAAATTATAATAAATTATAAATATTTTTTTTGTTATAAATAAATTTATAAATTATTAAAATAAAATAATAAATTAATAAATTAAATTTTAAATTAATAATAATATAGGCAAACAATCAACCAAATACCCTTAGGATTGGTTAAGAATTCACAAATAGAATCAAAATATATCCGGAAGTTTGATTTCCCGGGTCGTTATGTCCCAACGAGGTGTGCAATTGAAAATCGAATGACGAATTGATAATCGATGTTTGAATTGAATAAGGATATGATTGGTTTTCTATTACTACAAGTGAAAATGCAAAATCAAGCAAAAATAAACCCTAAACGAAAGCAAATCAACTTAAACCCTAAAACGGTGACGTAAAAACGCGAGCTAAAAACATAAATTATTCAATTTTAATCCTAAAATGATTTTTTAACTTTTAATGGGTCCTAGTTGACTAAAAAGGAAGTTTAAAAAAAACTAGATCGAAAACGGAGTTGATTAAGACTAAAAACGAGTCTACACAAGAACGGGATCGAATCCCGTTCTTTAAAAAATGAACTTTTGAAAAATTGACCCTACAAAAACTCTAATAATTTTCCTAGAAACTATTTGATAAAAGAAAATTAAAAAAAAAGATTTATATTTTTCTGACTTTTATTTTATTTTTTTATGAATTTTTGAAGTTTTTAATGAAAATAAATTATAAAAAATGCTAACTGTTAATAAAAAATTCTAAAAAAAATTGCACAAATTAGCTAAAGTTGAAAGGATCCTATGAAAAATACAATTGGTCACACAGCTTATCGTAATAAGCTGCGAATAAGCAAAAACAGCTTATGGCTGTTTGGGCCAAAAATGTGTATAAATAAAGTGTGAAAACACACTCTACCGGATGAGCTATTGTAGCACAGCGGTAGAGTGTGTAGTGTATAAGAGGGTTGAGGGTGTTGAGGTCTCAGGTTCCAGCCATACTCACCTGAGACTTCCACTTTCCCCTTTTATTTATTTTTTTTTCAAAAATTTTCTTTTAGGATTTGTTAAACACACAAAAATAAGCACTTTTAAAACTTGGGCTTTTGGATGAAACTTAATAATAAGCACAGAAATAAGCCAATAAGTGGCAGATTGGCTTATTAAGCTAAATGGCCCTTTTTTGGATTTGAAAAGCTACAAAAATGCAAACAAACTAGAAATAAGACCTAGCTAACACATAATTAACAAAAGCAGATTGAAATAAGCTAAATTGAAAGACAAATAAGCTAAGAAAAGCCGAAAAGCAATCTGACACAAAATGGTTATAAAAACGGACAAATGGGCAACTTTGGGCTTAAAAATAAGCCATTAGACAGAACCTTAGGGCTTAATGTCTTATAAAACTAAAAAGCTTGGCCTACAATCTATATAAATCAAGAATCAAAAATTATTTTGAGAGAAAAATAAGCTGAGAAAAAGCTGCTAGAAAAAGCTATGTCAGACAGATTGCTTAACTTCACAAAAGGCACAAATGGTTTATCTCTTTGGCTTTTTAAGGACAATAAGCAAATCAAATGGTGAAATAAGCATTCACAGATACTTAAGCACACATAATAAGCAAATAACAACAAAAGAAAACAATTAAAAACCACCAAATAAGCCAGGAGTTGGCTTATTAAAATCTCAGCACCAGGGGAGTTTTTGGGATTTTGGCAGATTCAAAATAAGCTATGATAAGCTCAAATTAAGCTCAATTTTCTAAAAAGCAATTAAACCTAACTCAATACACCTAATGCCTTAAGAAATAAGCAGAATCACTAAGCCATAAGCTCAAAAAAAACAAATGGGCTTTTTGGACTTAAGGCTGTTAGAAAACAGCCTTTGGACCACTTTTCAAGCTTAAAAATAAGCTAGAAGATGGATTCTTATGGGGATCTAAACTGAAAACAGATGAAGTATTAAGCTCAATGAACAAATATCAACATTCAAAAGAGAGTTTGAAATTCTGGATAAGCCAGAATAAGCATTGGAAAAAGCTAAAAATTCATTTTTTAACTAAATATGCAGATTTTTAAGCTAAGTCCTAACTACACTTGCACACTATTTTACCATTGTCTAAATGCATAAATACACTTAAAATGAACATGAAAACAAGGTTTTATAACTACTTTAAAAATAAGCTATTCTACAAAAGAAAATCATAACAGATTCAAGCTATAGCTAATTTAAACCTGGCTTTTTAGATTTAAACTATAAAAGCTTTTTAAAACTACTTAATAGACCTTAATTAAGCTAAATGAAACTGACTTGATGACCCAACCCATGACATAAACCCATTTTGTCCCATTTTGGGTCTTATCCCAACCACCCCTTTAATTTTCAAAAAGGCTATTTAAGGCTGTTTTAATGAAAATTAAGCTAAGGGTCTTTAAAACAGATTCTTATACACGGATAATAAGCATAAATAAGCACATTCAAACAATCAATAAGCACTAATAAGCTGTAAATTAGCAAATGGAAGAAAATAAGCTTAAAATGAAGAAAAGAGGGCTTACAAGGCTCTTTGCTCTAAACAAGGGCAAATAAGCTCTTAAGAGCTTTGTCTACAAGCTCCAGCTTATCAAAGATAAGCTGGTAATGTCCATAAGCCCAATCCATTTATGGCTTATCATCCAAAATATAAGCTGAGGTGATTTTTAGGTGAATTTATGTGATTGTTTCTTTACTACTTGACTTATTTTGTTTGCTTAATAAAAACAGCTTATAATTAAGCTCTATTGAAAGATTTTTAACACATTTTAACACAAGTTAATAAATTAAGACATGAAATTTAAAACTTGGATTTTAACATAAAAAACCTCAAATCTTAATTAATACTTAAAAATAATACAAGGCTGAAAGATAAGTTGCAATAAACTGATAAAAGACTAAAATAAGTAAAAATGACTTAACTAAAATTACAATTCTCCTCCCCTCTCCCATTCGGCTACAAATGGCTTCTATTTATACTACTATCTTCAAGACTTGGTCTTTTCAGCTGTGTTTCTTTTGTGAGAGGCTTCCAAGAGTGTTTTTGTTGTGTGAGAGCAATGTCAAAACTAATCCCAGCCATTTAACTTCTTTGTGCTTCTTTAAAAATCATCTCAGCCATCGAATTGCTTTGAACAATGTGGGATTGCCAACATGGCAAGTATCATGTGATTAGGGCTGGTAGTGGAGGTGAGGGAGGAGTTTTATCCCTTGTATAGTTTTGGTGTTGCAGGGTAAAAGGGGGAAGGAGAACCCGTGAATAGTTGTGGGTTTCTTTGGCGGGAAAACTTGTTATAAGGGAAACAGGGGAAAGTTTGGTTAGTTGGCAAATTCGGCCCCTCAAAGTTATAAGTGTAGTTGCAATTGAAGTCCTTGTGGTGTTGAAACTTTTGAGGGTTGACAGAAAGGCCCCCTTAACTCATATATGCTAATTACATAGGTGGTCCTTGTGTTATATAGCTTTAGGGGTTTGGCAGATTCAACCCCTAAAGTTATATTTTGGGTAAATTGCAATTTCAGCCCTTGAACCTTTTATCCTTGATTTACATCTTTGGGATTTGGCATTATTGGTCCCTCAAAGTTGTATTTTTCTGATTCAGCTTCTCGGAGTTGACTTTGACTTTGTCGGGCTTCGATTTGACTTTGGCTTTGACTTTTACTCACGCTCTTTTCATTCCCGTGCTCGGTTTTGTCTGTTTTTGGCTTTGTTTTTGTCCTTTTCTCGAATATCCGGGTCTTGGAAGCCCATCCATTACTGGCTTCCCTTCCATTAATAAGCTATGGTAAGATTAGAGTGGATTTGAGTATTACTTAAGCTCAGTTAAGCTTTAAGAGCTTAAATGAGAATGTAGCTAGCTTATGTAGAGATTAAGACAGATTATAAAGAACTATTTGATGAATTAAGAGCTTATTAAACCAAATTGCTTATTAAGTAAAACATAAATTGCACATTAAAATGAAAACACACTTTTATTAATAAAATAGTAACTGATTACAAACTTGAAAAAGAGATTACATTCACTGAATTAAGATATTACAATAAGCTAAATTGCAAAAACTAAAAGTTACTTAAAAACTACACTAAGCTAGCTAGAAACTACTCTTAGATGCTGATGTGAGTGAGGGAGGTCTTGTATTTATAGGCTTGAGAGAAGCTCCCAGGTCTTGTACACGCTCCTCTTGAACTCTAATCTTGGCCCTTTATTCCTTGCAATCATTGGATCCCTTTTCTAAGCCGTTAGATTAATAAGTGAGCACACAGATTGCCAGCGTGGCAATCCTTGTGTCAAAGGTCAAGTGCTTCTTTTGGCTTGTTTTTAGTGTAAAATCCCATCTTTTGGTGTGTTAGTTTGATATCCCGCGTGTCATTTCTTGTGTAAGTTGTAGCCAATTAGGACCCTTGATGACGTTTTTGATGCTGACATGGACACATAGTACTCGAATCTTAATTGCCATACTGGACGAGCTTGGGAGTGAGATTTTAACCTGTTTATTTTAGCAGGGTAATTGTTTGGAAGGGACGGTGAATAGTGTTTTCACCTTCGCGCCCTTTTTTTCTTTTTATACGTTTGAGTGTTTGACCCGGGGTAAAAGGGAAGTTTGACCTGGGCTCAGGATTTATAAAAAGAATTGGGCCGGTGTAATTTGTTTTGGGCTTGGGTTAAAAGGGTAAAGGGTTTATAGTAAGAAACATAATGACCGTTAGTTTCTTAATAAAAGAGGACTAACGATGTTAGTAATTTAGGGTTTTTGGTGAAATTTGATTTAACATTAAGGGCTTATTTGAGATTTTGAGGGTTTTGTCTTTTTGTGGGTTGACCAAGGGTTGATCATTTGACTTATTGCTAAAAACTCCCAGCTCTTGTGCACTCTATCCATTCCTGTGTTCGTGTTTGTCCGATTTTGACCGTTTTCTTGTGATTTTTGCATTATCCATACCTACACATCACAAATGACAAAACAAGTAATATACAAAGGATATGTGATTTCTCACATATCAATATATCACATAAATATTTAAGTTTTGTAACACCCCTAAAAATGTGTCGCATCAGAAATATGTCTAGGGGCGTTACTTCATAATACAATAGCACAAGATACAAGAGAATGACCTCTAAATGTGTCATTTGAAAAGTAATCTCGTTGATTTTCTAGAAATTGATATAACATTTGTCCCATAATTGCATCACAATGAAAAGCTTGAAAGCAATACAACGAGATTTGATCATTTGTATGTAAGTAGAAATCCATGAATGAAATCTTATCAATTTAGACTCCAATGCACATCAGGTAAGCCAAGCATCTAATTCACCTAAGAAAAACATTCTTAAAAGGGTCAACATAAAGTTGGTGAGTTCATAGGTTTGTTTAAGTATAAGTGTTGCACCAAAGATTTGCAAAGTGTGTATGACCATTTCAACCCTTATAATAGTCACAAAATTGTACGTATGACAGTTGGACCGCAATTGTTCAAAGTATGCTTGATAATTAAAACCATCACGAAATGTTTCAAGTATGTATTGCCCAATGAGTGATTACGATTACTTTAAGTTCATGAAACTGCTGCGTAGACTTATATGTATACCACTGTATTCAAGGCACAGTAATTGTTTGTATGTATGTGGTTGTTGGCCCTAAAGATACCAATCCAGTTGTGTTCCGACATAGTATAACGTTCATCTCCAGTGATAGCTAATCACCTGAACGGGGATTGTCAATCCCAAATAGATCTATTTTATAACATTCGCGCTTACCCTTCTGAGTAATTCATAGTTCATGCAACTTAAGCTAATCCGTAATCATAAGAGTAATGTATAGTTGTTGCGTCCATAAGTAAAAACAAGTATTGTATCTCACCGTGAGATATGCAAATGAGTGTATAACAAAGTTGTAACGAGTTTGTAAGTATGTTGTGTAAACAAGTATGTAAACGAGTATGTGACCAAGTTACGAAATCAAGTATGCCATCATGTATGAATATGTAAACAAGTTGTAACGAGCATGTATTCTCCCCCAAGATTTGTAAAGTAAATGTAAAACAAGTGAAAGAATTATTTGACAAAGCAATGAAAAGGGTGAATACCTTTGTTGACTACAGAACTGAGTTGGTAGAAGAGAGTTCAAAGAAAGCTGAAGCAAAAATAGCACAAGAGAGCAGTTTAAAGAGAGCAGGAGAAGAGCTGGAATAAGAAAGCTCTAAAAAGCAAAAGTTAGAAGAAGACAAAGAGTCTAAAGAGCTTAAGCAATGTTTGGAAATAATTCCAGATAATAGAGATGATGTAACTATTGATGCTACACTTTTATCAACTAAATCTCCAACCATTGTTGACTATAAGATCTACAAAGAAGGAAAAAAAAGCTATTTCCAAATTATCAGAGCAGATGGTAAGACTCAGATGTATTTAACTTTTAGAAATATGCTTAAAAACTTTGACAGAGAAGACTTGGAAGTTCTTTGGAGTATAGTCAAAGCAAGATTTAAGAAGACAGAGCCAGTGACTTACATGGATAATTTCTTACTTCTTAATTTAAAGATCATGTTTGAACATCATGTTGAAGATAATGTATGGAAGAATCAACAAGGATTAGTTAAAGTGCTGAACTGGAAGCTTTATGATTCTTGTAGAGTTCATTGTGTAACAATGCAGAACATGCTATTTTATGTTTAATGATGTGAAGCTTCAAGTTATACACTACATCAGATGTTTAATGATGTGAAGCTTCAAGTTGATTATGAGTGTGAAATAGCATTTGAGCTTCTTAGATTGGTCAAGAAATAGCTTAAGGAAGGCTATGTACCTGAATGAAGTGTTTGGAAGCATCCTTCTGGTGATTGATGAAGCTTTGAATGAAACTTGATGATTTTAGAGATAAATATCAAGTTTAGGGGAGGATTGTTGGGATTAAAAGCCTTCTTGAAGTTACTGCTGCTAAGGTTTGTGTTACCGCTGCTAAGAAAAAGTTAGTGTTGTTCATTAACTTTAATGAAAAATATGCTAAGTAGTTAGTGTTGCTAGTATAAAGTTAATACTACTAGTTCACAGTTACTACTGTTAGTATATATTAGTACTGCTAGTATAAAGTTAGTACTGCTAATATAAAGTTAGTACTGCTGGTGAAGATTAAAGAAAATATTCTAAGTAGTTACTACTGCTTGTACACAGTTAATGATGTTGGTGTATAAGTTACTACTGTTGGTGCTAAGTTAATGCTGCTAGTACAAAAGTTACAACTGCTCAAAGATTAAGACTGCTGAAAGAGTTTCTACTGTTAGAAGAGAATGGATAAAGACAGAAGAAAGGATAAAGATTGATTAGAGATCAAGATTACTTACGTGATAAGTATTAGTTATTTATAGAATAGATCATAGAGAATATTTTATATCTTAGGAATATATTGTAAATCGACTAGGACTCCTTGGTGTATAAAAGGAGTTCCTAGGGCATAGAGTTTGATATCATCTTTTGTTTTTGATATCGTTATAGCTTTAAGGTTTTGTAACCCTAATACTAGGAGAGTATTTGTATTATTTGTAATAATAATATTGGAGCTTTTATTGTTGAATTATATTATCTTGTGTTACTGTTTCATTAAGAATTCTTCTAATATTAAAGATTAGATTCTTTATAATCTTTAATACATTCACATAAAGTTTCTACTATAGTTATGTTAGATTTATCTAATATAATAAACCTTAAACAAGCTTAATGAATTCGATCTATTGAAGTGGGATCCAACAAGAGGTATCCTACATCCTGGGACAACATGTTACGTGTGGAATAGGTATACGGACGGGTCTTTTTCTTTTCTTTCTTAGAAAGAATTTTTATCGTTTATCTATAATGGTTGGCACTAACAGGTCCGTCCTTATATACGCCTAAGATGTTTAGTTTCTGTTTATTTTAAATTTTACGTAGACATTCCTAATAAAAGGTTTATGGTGTGAGATTGTGGATGATTGCGATTTCCAGTCTAATAGAACTAAGACAGTTGACCTGATTTAAAAAATGTAACATACTATGAACACCCATAATTCAATATATAGTTTCATTTAGATATCATATTATAAAATAACTCATGTTTCAACATCATAAATGATAAGGATTTCAAGCTTCTCAAGAGACGGAATTATCGAACCGATAACACCCCTACATAATTATGTACCTAAACGTATAATCAGCTAGTCTTAAGTTTTCTAAACCGTGATCATTATAAAACATTGTTTTCAAATGACAAATAAGAATAGGGTGTATAAACTGGTCACAGTCCTGATGAGGTTTAAATTTTTTCCAAACGGAGTTTTTAATAGAAAAGACAAGTTCAACTTTTGAAGGTGGTTTGCTGATAGAGCCACGTCATTCTTTCCAGGTAAATCAAGCCTAACACATCAAAGATTGCAATGGCGTAAGTATAAACATGTAACACTTCTATGAACACAACTAAATTGAAAGAATTAAGTACATACAGGGAATATAATTTATTTTGAATAGAGTAAAGTTGCATACTTCTTTTCAGACTCTACACTATCCTCGTCAAGCAATGCAACTTTAGCATTATCAACTTTAACGACTCTCGTAATGTGAACTGACACATTTGTACGACCTCTAGATGCATATTTACTTTTTAGTCATGGGTCTGAAAGCATAATCTTGTATAAAAGAAATTAAATTAGGAGCAAAGAAATAATTATTGCGGGATTGGTTGGTTGTTGCACCTCTTATGTGTTTTCTACTTCCACTTCTATCTCCGTAACACCAGTTCCATATGTCTCTCCAGTAACAGAATACTTAACGAACTCCATTAAGTTTCTTGTTAAAGTTCTAGTTTTATCAGAAAATATATATTCCACTTGACCAAGTTCTTCATTCAGATTAGATGTTCACGCCAATGCAGGTGTATTAGTTTCCATATAGTACATACGCAATCATTGTTGATGAACTGGGTTGACTCAATAAACTTGGTCATCTGACAGTGAAAAACAAATCATGAATCAAGACAATAACATAAGAAAAACCCTGAATTTTTTTGTAATTTTCAGGAACATACCTCTATAGAAACATATAATGAAATCAGAATTATTGGTGAACATAGTTATCAGTGTAAAGATGCTTACAACAAATACCTGAAAGAAAACTAACAGGATCAGTAAACTTAGAGACAAAAGAGAGCATAAAGTTCCTTACATAAGCAAGCAAAACAATACTAGTAATCTGTTTGCCAGATTAAACTGTTCAGATTCCACATTAATCCCAAGCTGTAAGTAGTAATATCTCACATCCACAAATAAGGAACTGCAAAATACATAAGATCTTGTTATAACAGCAGAATGAAAGCTCACAAAGAAGTTTTATCAGCATGATAGAAAATCCAGTACTTGCCAATAGCGTAGGGATAAAAATGAAGATAATCAGGAGCAACATAGAAAAACTAAACCCCATCAAATTTACCTTCAGTTTTGAAAACCCTTCAATTGCTTCTGCTGAAACCAGGTCTGTATCTAGAGGAAAAAAATAGTCCATGTGATGTCATTTATTGTTTTCCTCTAAAATTTCAATAAGAAGTTGAGAGCAATGAGGTTGTTGTCAAGGTTCTACATCTACCTTTAAGGTTAATGGATGGATTTTACATTTAATCGAGATAGATAGAGAGTGCAGGGTGTAAAGCCGACTAATAAACAAAAAGTAGTAGAACCACAAAAACTTGGCAGCAGTCTACTCGAACCCTATCATCGGGTACATAAAAAACATATATAGATGTTTGAATTGCTATATATATATGGACTCTATGATCAGCTGCACAATGTTAGTATTCAATTCATTTCTTGGAACTACATTTACTTTTAGTAATTTGAACTATAATCCTATATTTACCTGAGATAGTGCATAAGGTAAAGAAGAATAATCCCTGCAGCCCTTTCACGATAAAAAGTTGTTCTCTTAACAGCAACAATACCTTGCATAGAATTTGTGTTGATGGCTCCTAGGAACAAAACAACATAATACAAAGCTCCCAACACATCTAAGAGATTTTGTAGTTGAGATAAGAAAGTTTTATGTTTTCATTACCTTTCACGTTCACTAATTGGGAAAAAATATTAAACACATATACTACTAAAAGCTTTGCTAAAGTAAGCTGTTGCATACGTAGTATCTCCTAAGGGTCTGTTTGGGATATCATTGGGATATGATTGTATGTTTTTAGGTGATGCTTATAGCTTATAATCACTCAAAAATAAGCAGCTCCCCATGTGCTTATTTCCTCAACTGTTCTTATTTCTTCTAAAAAACACTATTAGCTAGTAAGAACTTAAGATTATGTGGTCACAGACACCCACTAAGAATTTTCAGTCACTGGATTGTATGTTTTCGGTAACTGAATTTTCGGTAACTAGATTATGTGGTCACGGGCTGTTATTTGAAAGTTGCTTGTGAGCTTAAATCAAATAAAACTGAAAGCTGGTAAAAGAAAAAGAAATCGCTTACAATGTTTGTATCCTAGTGACATTAGCTAATCCAGGATCTGTTACTTCATTTTCCGCTGTTAGAAGTTGCTTGCGAGCTTAAATCAAATAAAACTGCAAGCTGGTAAAAGAAATATAAATCGCTTACAATGTTTGTATCCTAGTCAGATTAGCTAATCAAGGATCTATTACTCAATTTAGTTTGCTGTTAGACAGGTTTCTGATTCATACAATACCTATCAGAATAATGATAACACACTTCTGGTTTTAGTGCCAACTAACAATGATAAATGACATTAAAATGAGGACATGCAAAATTAGGCTACATACTGTCCAGGTCCATCTTGTGATGCATGTAAACATAAGATCTGCTAGCATATAACGTTAATTATGAGTGCACAACGCAATTACCTAAGGTTGTCAATCAAGAGAACTAGAACGAAATACATGTTGTATGTCTAATGATCACTGTTAATTTAAACAACAATGTTAATTCAAAGTGAAACCATGCCGCCTGCAGGAAACCGTATCAAATCTACACTGATTGAACTTTATTACTCATGCCCTTTCAGGATCGACATTGGTGATGACATCATACCCACATCAGAATGTACATATTTTATTTAAGCAAGCTGCTTGAATCTATGGAATACCCGAAGCAGGAAGGACTTGCAGATGTGAATGTTAGTATCGTTGAGCAATCAGTGCCAATGAGGTTCAAGATCAGGGTGAACACTGACTTGAGAAGGTCCATTAGTCCAATTAATGAGTTTCCTATTGGAGCATTCGATAAATTTGATACATTTAGACCTTGAGTCACCACAATTATAACCACAAAATGCTAAATAATATAGTAGTGCATTAGTTGGGAAGCAAACGCATACAATATACGAAGTAGCATCGAATATCATGAACGAATCAAATCAAGAATGAAAATAAAAAGGTCACAAAGCCACAAACCTGATTTGTCCGACCTACTGGAAAAGAAACACACGGATTCAGTTCCAAGAAACACATATATTATTCTTTTGTGTCTCGATCATTGTTTATTGCCACAAAATAAAACCACACGTCTGAAGGAAAAAAAATGAGTATATTAGGGTTTACAATGAATGATGAATATGTTTTTGAAGATACGTGATATTAGGGTTTAGTTAAAAAGATATGATGCAAATCTTAAAATATATTTTCAAAAATAAAAACATATAAACATGGTATGATAGCTAACATATTTTCTTAAACCATATCATTATTGTTTTTTATTTACAAACACAAATTACCTCTTGGCTCAGTTGGTTAACATGATTGGATATTAACAATAGGTCACGAGTTCAAACCTTGCCATGGCCAATATTTTTTTTAAAAATTCGAAATTTAATGCAAAAATAATTATAAATCCAAAAATTCTTTAAATTTATTGAATTGTGGGTGCCATGTCATCGTTGTTTGCGCCATGTCATCGTTGAGGTGGCATAAAACCCTATTAAATCTATAACATTTTGTATTTTTAGGTCATTTTACGACTTCAATTATTCTATTACTTATTTTTAGGCTTTTGCGCGTTTACTTTAAATATTCATCGTTTAGTTAAATCGCGTAAACTAAAAATCAACAATCAACGTAAACGGGCATCAAAGAAATAAAAGTTTAAGTCAAGCAAGTGTTATATAATTATTTGGAGTATAATTATTAACTTTTCATATTTTATTTTTGTTGGATACGTAAAGCGTTTACGTTTCGCAATAAAATGCATTTAGGCATACCCGGAAGCACCAATACCTATCTATACTCAAACAAATACCCACTATTATACCCAATACCCAAAATTTCATAAACTTTTACCCATTACTCACCCATAGCTGGCCACACTTAAAACCACAAGTATTAGAATTCCGAGTTTGTACAAGATCATGCATATACTCTTCCATGGTTTAAATAAAATACCTAAACTACAAGTACTCCTAAGATATTTTCCATGTAATATCAAGGAACCAATTTGTGTCCTTTCCCTCCCCCCTAATTCATGGCAACCATATGGACAAAGAGCACACCAAAACTTTCTTAAGACTTCACATCATCTAGGTCTTGTAGCTAGTTCAAACCAACATCCTTCCTTGTTTTCCTCCTTTTGCAACCGTCCCCCCTCCTATCTCACTTATACTTAGACTTGGACTTTCCTAATAGTTACTTTAACCACCTTTTGTATATATAAAAAGTGGTATACTAGTCTTCATGCATTCATACACTTATATCACTAGCAAACTTAAAACATTCTCTTTGTTTCTCTCCTCTACCCACAGCACACCATAAAAACCAAGAACAATCCATAACTTTTTATTCTAATAAGCATACAAGTGATCATGGGTATTATCTAAGGTGTTTGGAAGTATATTGGAAGCTTGGGTAATCATTCTAGCAAGTTTTAAGCAAGATCAAAGTTAGGGTTTCTCATTAGGGTTTTCAAATTTGGGTTGGTTTCATTTGGAGTTTTGGTTTAGTTTCCTTCATCATCTTGCTTGCCTAAGGTCTTCTAAACCTTAAACTTTTCAATACTTTACCTACATGTTATACATACTAGTTATTTTGTTAAATCACCACCTACACTGTGTTCTTAACTTTTTTTAGTAAAGAAAAGTAAAGTAAAAGGAAGGAAACATTTTCAGCCCAAATATGGGAGGAAACAATTTCCTTTGAAAATCAACCAAAATACACTATTTTTTCCTTCCTTTTCATTTTCTTTTCTTCTTAGGTGCTACTCAAGAACACAAATTAAATGTATTTCTTTTCACTTTCTTTCCTTTTCTTCATTAAATCATACTTAAGAACACAGTGCTAAGGTTTTATTCTCATGTGTTTACAAATGAATTGGACATATACATACACATATTTATTTCAAATCTATGTAGTTTTGTAGCAAAGTGATGCTTAAAATACAAAGAACACACTACTATATGTATGGTGTAACTTATAAAGATCATGGAAGGCTTACTTGTTGAAGGTTTAAATACAAAGTTATATATAGAGAGAGATTATCATGAACATATTACTTGGACAAATGATGGACTAGAGGACTTAAAATAAATATATGATTTGTAGTAGGAAATATTGTAAAGGACTTGTAGCCATTTTATTTAAGTTAAAACTTTTAAAAACATGTTTATGAAAATTTTAAAAATCATCAAACATTCTGTTTTAAAGTCAAAAATAAAACATTTATTTTATGTTTTATTAAAATACTACATGTCATGAGGATCGTAAGCATATAAAGAACTCGAAAATCCGAATTATAACGAAGAAGTTATGCCATTTGCAAGTTTACGATAATTATATATATAAAAAGTATTTTTATTAAATTTCTTTTATAAAATTCGTTACTGTTCATAACAGAAACTTTTTGGAAATATATTTTATTTAGATAGAACTTTTAATTACGAAGACGTGCTCGAAAGAATCACTAAAAACGGAATTAAAATGAGTAAGTTATGACTTTTACGGGATAACGATAATTAAATACATAAAAATAGTTTTATATAACTTATAAACAGTAAAAAGTTACTGTTCATCAGTAACAAAAATATTATAAATATAATATTTTGATAGATTTTCTTAATACGAAACCGTGGACATAAAGAACGTATTAAACGGAGTTAAAACGAGAAAGATACGCACTATTTTTATACTTATGCACTATTTTCTGACATGAATAGTATTGGTTCGTTTTTTTATAATATTTTACAAAACATTTTAGAAACACTTATATAATATTTATACGAGTTTTAACTTTATAAATATTATTTTACAAGACGATTGAACTACTTATACGATAACATTATACAAATAATAAAAACATTAAATCAAGTGTTTTTAACAAAAAGTATTAGTTGGTGGTGTAACATTATAACTTGTGATGTGGTATTTACATTAAGTACATTAGACTCATTCGACCTATAATTACTTAGGTTGCATTCGGACTTTCGCGTGACGTTTTCACTTATTTGATATTCGCTATCCGTTCATTCACTTAAGGTGAGTTCATAGACCCATGTTTTTACGATTACAATGATTTACATCTTTTGGGGTGAGAAACATGCATTGTTTTATAAATTGGACGCAAGTGTACATTTTAACATGATTACGTGTTTGCCTAAGTAGCGATAACCCACTGAGCCCATTATCATGAACTATCAATTACCGAGTAAGCGCGAATGTTATAAATAGATCTATTTGGGATTGACCTCCCCCTTCGGGTGAGTAGCGCTCACTGTGCCGCCAGACAAAAAACGTATAACATGTCGGATTTAGGATGTTGTAGGTTTTTTTTATAGAACATCAACAAGGGCAAATGTAAGTCATTTTTTATATTCAATTCATACTGTCAAGTCTTCGTTCATTAGCTTAGGTGAAACGTAATTCCATTATTGTGATGTTTGCATCTGTTGCATTATCAAAGGGAAAATCTTGTGGTCCTACATTATATTTACATTAAACCTGTGAAATTCCACCAACTTAATGGTTACGTTTTAAAGAATGTTTTACTCAGTCATATAAGGGTGCAAGTCGAGGATACTTGGTGGTTCGTTATTTTGGATGTCATTCATAAAGATTTTTAGAAGCCATTACATTTTGGGGATATTTGTTATGTTTAAAAATCTTTACATTTACAAGTGAACATGTTAAGTCGTGCTTTTGTAACAAACAATTTTATTTATTCCAATGTATCTGTTTTCAAACGACTCATATAAAGGTCGTTCTCATATCTTGTGTTATTGATCTATGATGTAACGCTCCCGGACATATTATTCTGCTGCGACTCGATTTGAGGGTGTTACAGATTGGTATCTAGAGCCAAGGTTATAGATGTCAAACAAAACAAGTCTAGAAGAAGCTTGCACAATAACAATGAACGAAAGATGCTCTACGGTTTTGTTAAACAAACTTCCACTTAAAGAAAAAGACACAGGAAGTTTTACTATCCCTTGTGATATTGGCAACTTACACATAGATAATGTTTTGTGTAACACCCCCAAAAATCACAACGCAGCGGAATACCACTTGGGGTGCTACTTCATAATACGCAGCGCTAGATACAAGAGAACGACCTCTAAATGTGTCATTTGTAAAACAATCTCGTTGATTTTCTAAAGTCAAAATAATAGTTGTCCCATAATTGCATCACAATGAAAAGCTTGAAAGCGACACAACGAGATTTGATCATTTATAGAAATCAAATTATGAAATCTTGTCAATTTAGACTCCAATGCACATCAGGAAATCCAAGCATTTAATTCACCTGAGAAAAACATGCTTAAAAGTGTCAACATTAAAGTTGGTGAGTTCATAGGTTTCTGTAAATATAAACGTTAGTTCTAATAAATGTATCTGCCCACTGTATCATTACAGTGTCATATAAAAACGTTTAGTGACTACTGTCTCCCTACAGTATCATAAAATAATTGTGTGACCATTTAAATCCTTAAACGTCCTTCCAAAATGTACGTATGATTTTTAGAAATCAATTAGCTGTAAAATATGCAAGACCATTTCTATCCCCAAATAGTCCCAAAATGTACGTATCAAAGTTGGATCACAAATATCCAAAGTATGTATTGCCACTTTATTCAAGTGTGTATAAAACCATGATTACCATTACTCTAAGTTCATGAACTGTGACGTAGACTTGTATGTATGCCACTTTATTCAAGGCACAGTAAGAGTGTACCCATCGTAGGTGTTCCCTCCAAGAACACCCGGACATATTCGATTGCCCAGTGATGCTAATCACCCAACGGATGTCAATACCGAATATATCTATTTGTATCATTACGTGTGGACATCACGTTTATAGACGTTCGTGCCAGCGATAGCTAACACCCAAACAGGAATCCGCACCGAATATGATCTATTTCATAACATTCGCGCTCACCCTCCAAGTGATTTACAGTTCATGACGCTGTGACGTAGACTTGTATGTACCCATCACAGGTATCCCCTCCAAGAATACCCGGGCAGTAATGATTATGTACCCCTCACAGGTGTCCCCTCCAAGGATCACCGGGCAGTAGTGAATATGTACCCCTCACAGGTGTCCCCTCCAAGGACCACCGGGCAGAATTGCGTATGTACCCCTCGGGCACTTACTTGTAATTATCAGTTCAATCCACTTAAGCTAATCCGTAATCATATGAGTGAAAATAAAGATGTTGCGTTCATAACTGGAAACAAGTATCGTATCTCACCACGAGATATGAGAATGAGTGTGGAATTCAACCTAGTAAATGCGCTTGTAAACATGTATGCAAACGAGTTGTAAATGAGCACGTGACGAGTTTAAATCAAACACGTAATTGAATTTTGTAACAAGCATGTTCGTCACCCACAAAATATATTTAAAACATGAAAAACGTGGGGCTATAAACCACTCTTGATTATGTAAACGATTGACAGATAGGCATCTAATATGCACGACACGAACGGAGACAGAAAGCGGCCTGACCGAGAAGATGCATCTTAAACTAACGGCTAAGATCTACTAGCCTAGGATAATATATTTGGGTTCCCCGATGAATAGTCACATCAACGCGACCCGTTGATAAAGATTTAGATTTAACGTGTAATGGTTTGGTGGTTGGTTAAATAAATAAATTGAAAATATACGAACAGTGTGTAATATATTCTATATATATTACATATGAAAAATAAACCATTGTATAACTCGTACCGCGAATTATATAATAAAGACAGACAACTCAAGGATTAATGTGAACTGTATAATACTTTGCAAGTATTATATAAAAAGTGAGAGTAAATAATTAAACCAATTATTTCGACAACTCATTTAATTATTAAAAAGTCCTTGTAGACACACGTCTTTAAGTTATAAATTTAACACACGACGTTTGTAAAACTTTTACAATAGTTATGGTGTTACCTTCTAGCTGAAGATTATAAAATATAAAATAATATTTTATAAACTTATATTTCGTTTCCTCGACAGGTCGCGTCTAAAATGGTTATCTCAATGTAAAAGTATAGTTTTTCGTTCATTGGTCGGGTTATTGTATAATACAAGTTAATGTATCTTTTAAAATATACTCTTGGTCCCCTTTATCGGTTTCTAAAATGATAGCAGTTTTAGTAAAACATTACTATATATAGAAATCTATAAAATTTTCGCCATGACCTTTCCGTTTATAAAACGATCCCAAGTCGAACGACTTTGTTGCAAATCCACTTTCCCAATTTAATTTAATAGAAATCATTTTAACAATCCAATGGTGTTTATTAATTATCGTTTAATAAACATTGTTTCCATATTGTAACTTCGTTACGAATCATAGTATTTTATATTCGTCCCCAGTCTAATATAATGTATCCGAAAATAATAATTAGTCACATTTATTTAACCAATTAACCACCGGTCCGATTATAATATTTATATCAAATTTTTGTATATTTTTATTGGTTAGAGTTATATATATCAAACGAACCCTTGTTGATCATTACTAACCAAACGTACCCTAACTGCGGTCACGGCAGCCAAACGCACCCTTGTGTCAATCCTGCTACCCCAAACGCACCCTAAACCAAACACCCCCTTTGGCTGCCACTATACCAAACGGACCCCGTATGGTGGCTGTGTGGTGACTGCCACCCAACCAAACGGCCCTTTGTGCGGTGACAGCCCCAACCAACGCACCCCTTAGTGGCTGCCACCCAACCAAACGCCCCCTAACGGCTGCCAACCCCGAAACCAAACACCCCCTTTTGCTATAAACCATACACACCCCTTTTTGGTGAAAACCCAGCCAACGAACACCCCTTAGGGCGGTGGCTGCCACCCACAACCAACCCCGTGTGGTGCTGCCACCGTCAAAACAAAGCACCAACGGTGTATAATAAACCCATTGCACCCTATCAGTGGTTTTGAACCCGACACCACCTTTTGTTATATCCCTAACACTACACCCCATTGGCTGTAACCCCAACACGATGCACAACCCCCCCGGCTGTTAGCCACAAACCCAACCACAACCCGTTGCGCTGTTCACTACCCAACCCAACACACCTTTGGGCTATTCCACTCCCCGACCCGTAACGCACCCCGGGTGTTATAAACCCACACAACCAAACTCAAACCTCGTGGTGCAAATTATGCAAACCCGACGGGCCTGATGCGACCGGCTGCACCCAACAGCACCCTTGATGGTGGTTCCAATAAGCCACCGAAACAAACAAACCCTTCGTGGTGGTTTAAACCACACGCACCCTTGTGGTGAGGGGCTGTCAAACGCACCCTTTTCAAGTTTAACAAAACAAACGCGCCCCATCGGTGGCAGGTGGTGGGGGTGGCGTTGGTGGTGTTATGGTGGTGACGGGTTGGTGATGAATATGAGATTTGTGAAATGATGATGATGATGACAGGATGGGGTGGGCGGCGCAGTGAGGTGTGGTGAGATGGAGAGGTGGGGGTTGTGGCGGGCGTAGAACGAGAGTGACATAAACCCGATCGGATAGAATCGGGTGATGAAGGATTGATTTTGAACTTCGGCCGAAAGTCCGCCGATAGTTTTTCCGCGGCGGACGATTGGTGGTGGGCCGGAATCCGGGGCGGCGCCGTGGTGGGCGGTGGCCGATAAATGAGGAAAGAGAGTGAGTGTGTGTATATATATTAAGATAAAATAGAAAAGTTTATAAATAAGTTGACATTTATATAAAACTTTTAAAACTAAATGTAAAATGTGTAATAGTTGAGGGTTAAATGTGTAACTTTTTCATATACTTTTTGATAAAAGTGGTTCGGGACTCATTTGAAAGACTTAACGAATGATTCAACTCTTGAAACTTGCGTTATTGTTTTCCGAATCATTTTTCTGATAAATAATAGTATTTACATGATAATGTATCATAAATATTATAATAACATTAATAAAATATCTTAATTCATTTTGTGAACCATTTTTTCGCCTTGTCCGAAATAAAATTGGATTTCAACTAACGTCGATATTCGCTTATCCTCAACGCTTTTAATTAAAATGATGACTAATCATTTTTAATATTTTTAATTAAATAAATGATTGATAAATTAAAAACAAATTTAATTGTTTTTGTGTTCCGCGTTGTATATTGTTCGAAAAATGTTTGTGGTGCTGTTTAGCCCTTTTCGCTCATGTTTCAGGTCTCAGGCAAAACTGAAAAGTTGTCAGAATTCGTTTCCACATCGAATTGCTTTAGGGTACGAGCTGATAACGTGATTTAGATGGTTGTTCTTGTAAGTCAAGCCAGACCTAAAAGTCAAAGGATAAAATAGTTATCTAAAAATCCGAAAATTCTCGGATGTTACAGTACCTACCCCTTAAAGAAATCTCGTCCCGAGATTAGATTTGTGTTAACCGCTTAGCGTGTCTAAGAAAAGACTTGAGATTTACTAAACCAGTTGAACATGACGCTAGATAACTTTATTCAGCAATTATCGGTGTTCGACAGAACCTCATAATATACATAAATTTCGGCTAGGAAGTGACCAGGATAATCCAATACATTAGAACATGTATCTTGGGAAACATCGTTCAACGGTTTTAATAATTGGTATAAAGTGCTTTATTAAAAAAAAGCCTCTAATAGTGAACACACCAAAGATGATATGTAGTCGCGTGGTTAATAGCTTAAGGCAGGGTCTCGTTTCTGCTATCTGTAATTTCGATTATCACATCAACTGGCTATGGAGTAAAGTATCCAACTTACTTGGCAGTACTAATATACCGAGACTTTAAATTGGGTACCTATTGGTTTTGCACTGTATAATTCCACTAAATACTATACCTAACATGTGTTTATCTCGTTTAAGGGGAGTTGCATTACCTATTGGATAAAGTTGTATCAGTGACCGCTCCAGGACCCAACAACAGCAACCATAACGACAATAACTATGACAAATGGTGATGGGATGCAGAGGGGAAGACCTCCGAGCAATACAATATCCCCAGAATAAAGTTCCAATAACTGAGAGGATAGCACACGGAAGAGCTTATGGCGATAGACTGAGGATGATGGTCCTACAGTCGCTATATCAGATGATATCAGCTCCATAGCTCACAAGTGTGTAAACAAGTCTTGTTAGTTCAACCGACATTCCATGATTGCGAGGATTGCCAACGCAAGAGTAATGAACTCAGTGAGACACAGGTGTGCCTAAGTGAGGCCTTAAAATTCAGTCGAGTGTAGAACAACGATTTTGATTCCAGACCCCTTTTTTCAACAGATTTTGGCGATTTTCGCATTTAGGTTCTTACTCTGCATATTCGGAATTACCATTAAGCCACTCATTTTATATTCATTATTTCCATAAAGAAGCGGTCCTAATTTATTAAATAATCATTGATAAACTTATGTTCGTGATTTATAATTTAATTTATTTAAACTAAAATAGGCGTCCTAATCCTTTCAAATTAATAAATTATAAATCCTACCCAACTTAAAATATTCCAGATGAAATAACGCAACTCACATAACCTTCAAGTGATGGATACATTACGATGCATGTGCTCTAATGAGTTATGGGACGAGTGTATCCAAACTCGTCTTTGGAAATCTGGGAGTAAAACCTGCCAGGCGAGATCAACATAGAAGTTTCAAGATAGTTAATGAGTAACTTCGGTAGAGTAAATACGATGAAGTTTCTTATAAACTGATTTAACATCAGCAAATTATCGTATCAATCCTCCTATTTACAAGTCCCGCCCATACAAGACTATGTAAACTCGATTCACACATAAATCGATGTATACAAAATTGACGGTTTTTGTTTCCATAGCATTTATCATATCATCTTTAATATTACAAGTCCATCCCATACAAGACTTGTATACTTAGATTCATACATAATCCCATGTAAACAAAAATTATAACGGTCTCTGTGTAATACAATATAGTATAATGCTATGAAGAAAAATAATATCCTTAAAGACCATTGTTTAACTCACAATGTCCAAGAAGCAAGATGAGACCATTGTATAACTCACAATGTCTAAGAAGCAAGATGAGACCATTGTATAACTCACAATGTCTAAAAAGCAAAATGAACTATTGTATAACTCACATGTATAAATAAGCAAGATGAACCCATCTATAACTCACAATGGTCTAAAGAAGCAAGAGAACCATGTATAATTCACAATGTCTGACGAGTAGAATGAGATCATTGTGCAACCCACAATGTCTTAAAAATATTCTGATATTTTATAATAATAACTCTTAGTATAAATAAAGCGTACGATATACGCGAAAGGAATTGCAAGCATATATATATATATGATAATATGGTAGCCACGTAACACTTAATGCAGCAAGTAATGTAAGCACATAAGCAAGTAGCATGTATGCACTTTGAAATGTTTGATGTGATGCAATATTTGTGAAAACGTGACTATAGTCTAGGGTAAAATATGCAACCAAGTTCTCTATAAGCAAGTGCTCTGAAACCATGCAGTAACAGCCACCCAAATAAAATGTGTCCCGCTACGGAAATATGTCAGGGCAGGGGCGTTACTTCATAATACAATGCACAAGTACAAGAGAACGAACCTCTAAATGTGTCGTTTGAAAAGTAATCTCGTTGATTTCTTTGGAATTGATATGACATTTGTCCCATAATTGCATCACAATGAAAAGCTTGAAAATAATCCAACGAGATTTGATCATTTGTATGTAAGTAGAAATCCATAAATGAAATCTTGTCAATTTAGACTCCATTGCACATCAAGTAAGCCAAGCATCTAATTCTGAGAAAAACATGCTTAAAAGTGTCAACATTAAAAGTTGATGATTCAAATAGGTTTCCTCGTAATATATGAACGTTAGTTCCAATAAATGTATCTAGCCCACTGTATCATTCAGTGTCCTAAAAAAACGGTTTAGTGACTACTGTACTCCCTACAGTATAATAAAATAATTGTGTGACCATTTTAAATCCTAAAACCGTCCTTCCAAAATGTACTGTATGATTGTTTAAAATCAATTACTGTTAAATATGCAAGACCATATTCTATCCCCAAATAGTCCAAAAATGTACGTACAAAGTTGATCAACAAATATCCAACTATGTAATGCCACTATTATTCAAGTTGTGTATAAAACCATGAATTACCATTCACTCTAAGTATGAAACGAGCACTAATATAACAGTAAGAGTTCATATGTAAGTGTTGTGGGCCCCGTAGGCTCACCAATCGAAATCCGACATGTTATAACGTTCGTTTTCCCAGTGATAGCTAATCACCCGAACGGGGATTGTTCAATCCCGAATAGAACTATTTGTATCGATTCGTGTGTACAATCCGTTATAACTTTCCCCCCCCCCCCCCCCCCCCCCCCCCCCCCCCCCCCCCCCCCCCCCCCCCCCCCCCCCCCCCCCCCCCCCCCCCCCACGTTTCCCCCCCCCCCCGTTACCGGCGATAGCTAATCACCCAACAAGGATCCCAACACCCGATAGATCTATTTCATAACATTCGCGCTCACACCTCCAAGTGATATACAGTTTATACGCTTTGACGTAGACTTGTATTACCATACACAGGTACCCCTCCAAGAAACCCGGGCAAGTAATGATTATGTACCCACTCACAGGTCCCTCCAAGACCACACCGGGGGCAGTAGTGAATAGTACCCCAACACATGGTCTCCCTCAAAGATCACCGGGCAGAATTGGCGTATGTACCCCTCGGCACTACTTGTAATTATCATATCAATCCACTTAATGCTAATCCGGAATCATATGTTGAAAATAAAGATTGTTGCTTCATAACTAAAAACATTGTATCGTATCTCACCAGCGAGATATGAAGAATGAGTGTGGAATTCAACCTAGTAAATGCACTTGTAAAACAATGTATGCAAAACGAGTTGTAATGTGCAACGTATCGAGTTAAATCAAACATATATTGAATTTGTAACCAAGCATGTTCTCACCCCAAATATATATAAAACATTAAAACGTGGGGCTCAATGAAACTCACCTTGATATTGAAAACGATTGATCGTACAATACAGTTTCACATTGATGATGAAGCATGATTGAGCAGATAGGCATACTAATATGCACAATACGAACGGAAGACGAAGCACCTGACTGTGAAAAATGGCAGCTAAACCTTTAACGGCTAAGCCCCACTAGCCTAGATAATGTGTTTGGGTTTCTCGAATGAAATGTTGATGTCAACGCGACGCTTGAATAAAGATTTTAGATTAACTTGTAAAGTATGTGTTGGTTAAATAAAAATTGGAAAACATACCCTATAATGTGTAATATATATTCTAATAATAATTACATATGAAAAAAAAACCATTTATTACTCGTACCCGAGAATTATAAATAAAGACAGACAAACACAAGGATTTATGTGAACTGTATAATACCTTGCAAGTAATTATAGAAAAGTTAGTAGTAAATAATTAACACCAATTATTTCGACACTCATTTAATTATTAAAAAGTCTGGTAGACACAACGTCTATTTAAGTAAAAATTTAAACACACGACGTTTGTAAAAACATTTTTACAATAGTTATGGTGTTGACCTTCTCCGCTGAAAATTAAAAAATATAAAATAATATTATTATAAACTTATATATCATTTCTCGACACGGTCGCGTCTTAAAATGTTATCTCAATGTGAAAGTATAGTTTTTGTCGTCGTTGTCCAGGTATTGTATAATACCATTTAACATATCTTAGAACATATCTTATTCTTTTATTGTTTCTCTAAAATAATAGGAGTTTAGTGATCGTAAATATAGAAAATTATATAAATTATCATCATGAATTTCTCACGTTATATAACTTTCATTTTCCGCAAAAACTCAACATTCCTATATTCAATATATGTTCAATTGTTAACGCAGTTAATAATTCAAAACACTCACGTTTTCTAGATATAATATATATGTATATTATTATATCTAAATTAAACAAATTAATAAATATTATATTTATTTAACCAATTAAAACCACCAATAAATATTTATCCGGTTTTGATATTTATTAAAACCTTATGTTGTTTTCATTTATTGTTTTGATATATATATAACCAACACGAACCCCTCGTTGTTCCTCGTGTTTTTCGCTAAAAAGCCAAACACGTCCTTCGTGTCTCCTCTTAACCAAACACCAAACCCCTTAACTTGTTTAAACCTAAACCAAACGCACCCATACTCGTGCCTACCAAACCAAACACCCCCAGATAGCTGCCACTATAACTAAACGACCCCGTATGGTGGCCTGTGTGGTGACTGCCACCCCAACCGAACGGCCCTTTGTGCGTACATAGCCCCAACCAACGCACCCCTTGGTGCTTCCACCCCACCAAATGCCCCCCTAACGCGCCAAACCCCTGAAACCAAACACCCCCTTTGCTATAACCATCACAACCCCCTTTTGGTGAAGAAACCCAGCCAACAACACCCTTAGGAGCGGTGCTGCCACCCACCAGCAACAACCCCGTGTGGTGCTGCCACCGTCAAAACAAACACCCCGGCTGTTAATAAACCCAACGCACCCTATCTAGTGGTTTTGACCCGACACCCCTTTTTGTTATAACCCTACACGTACACCCCCTTGGCTGTAACCCTAACCCCCGATGCACCCCCCGGCTGTTAACACATAACCCAACCACACCCCTTGCGGCTGTTCACAGCCAACCCAACACACCTTTGGTGCTTCCCCCCAACCCCGAACAGCACCCTCGTCGGTGTTAATAAACCTAACAACCAAACACAGCCCTCGGGTGTAAATTATGCAAACCCGACGGGCCTGAGGCGACGACTGCCACCCGAACGCACCCTTGATGGTGGTTCCATAAGCCACCGAAACAAACACCCTTCGTGGTGGTTTTATAACCACACGCACCCTTGTGGTGAGAGGCTGTCAAACGCACCCTTTTCAGGTTTAATAAAACAAACACGCCCCATCGGTGGCAGGTGGTGGGGGTGGCGTTGTGAGGTTATGGGGTGACGGTTTGGTGAGAAATGATGATCGAAGATTGATGATGGATGATTGACGATGGGGTGGCGGCGGCAGTGAGTGGTGGTGAGGATGGAGAGGGGGGTGGCGTCGTGACCGGAGAGTGACATACCCGATCGGACAAAGATCAAGCTGATGAGGATTGTTTTTGAAACTTAATGGCCGGAAAACCGCCGGAAAAGTTTTCCCGCGGCGGCGGAGTGGTGGTGCCGGAAATCCGCGGCGGCGCCGTGGTGGCGTGGCCGATGATATAAAATAGAAGAGAGAGTGAGGTGTGTGGTAAATATAATGAGATAGAAATGAAAAAAGTTATAAATAAGTTTTATATATATATTATAATTCTACTTTTTTAAACTCTAAATGTTAAAATGTGTAAAGATATGCTTAGGAGTTTCATATTATCATGTTGTATCAGCTTTACATTCATATACATTTTGATAAAAGTTGTCGGGACTCATTTGAAGGACATAACGGATGAGTCAACTCTTGAAACTTCCCAGTGTTATTCGAATCATTTTTTCCTGATAAAAATGAGTATTTACTTGATAATGTTTCATAAATATTTTATAACATTTAATAAAATATCTGTTATTCATTTTGTGAACCGGTTTCGCCTTGTCCGAAATAAAATTGGATTTCAACTCGAGTATTCGCGTTATCCGCAACGCTTTTAATTAAAATGATGACTAATTTATTTAATATTTTTTATTAAATAAATACTGCTAATTAAAAACAAATTTAATTGTTTTTGTGTTCCCGCGTTGTATATTGTTCGAAAACTGCGTTTGCGTGTGTGTTTAAGCCCTTTTTTCGGCTCGTTCCCGGTCTCGTCGCAAACTGAAAAGTTGTCAGAAATGTCGTCTCACCATCGATTGCTTTTAGGTCCCGAGCGGAAAACGTGATTTAAGAATGTTTGTTTTGTAAGTCAGCCAGACCAAAAGTAAAAGGATAAGAAATAGTTATACTAAAAATCCTAAAATTCTCGAAGTTACAATCGGATTAAAGGGGATAAGATTAATACATTTACGAGTTACGCTAATTAAAACAAAAAAAATTAGTTTATAGCTGTTTGAGAATAGTAAAAAACACTATCACCACAGAATGGTTAAAAACTAAAAATGTAATATTTATCACTCTCGTCTTAATACGAAAGCGTGGACTAAGAAACTCGAGAAACGGACTTAAAACGATAAGTTAGGATCATTTTGCTAGTAGGCGTATTTAAAAAACGTTTTTTACTTTATAAATATGATTTCACGAAAACGATTATACGTTTGAAGTAGCTATACTAAATATATTTGGTAATCAAAGTACTATATTATATGAGATTTCATAATGATGCCTCTTTCGGTGGCGTATCGACGAGTTGTTGGATTTACGATTTAAAGTGTCCTAGCTCCTCATACGTCACTACACGACCTCTTAATTATGATAGCCCGAACGATAGTATGATGTAACTAATATAGGATTATATATGATGTAGTAAATCAATACTTGGTACTTATACGACCTATAAATATATAGGTTTCATTCGGACGATTTAGTGACGCTTTCAACTTGTGAATATATTATCGAATCACTAACTGAGGTGATTCATATCCCCACCTTTAACAGTTTACCCAATATTACCAAGTTTTTGGGGTGGAAACATGCTTTATTTTAAATAAATTGGACGCAAGTGTATATTTTATTGATTACTAGTTGCTAAGTAGCAATAACCTGTCTGAGTCCTCCTGAGAGGGAGGAGATATGATCAGCAGATTTGACGGAGGTAGGTCCCCCCCATTGATTCATGAACTCTTCATTCCTGTTTGAAAGCTGCAAGTGTTTTAAAATAATCTAGTATGGTATTTGACAACCCCCCGTTCGGGTGATTAGTTATCACCAGGAACGAACGTTATAACAGGTCGGTTTTGGATGTTGCGGGTTACAACATCGGTATGGACAGAACTGCGAAATTTATATAGCAGATATGTTATGGGCAGAACTGCGTAATTTGCATAGCAGTAATATAAGTCCTAGCTTTTAGTGTCAGAGCTTAGTGCAGACAGTAATCGGGTTTGGTGATTCTGCATGTGTTGTGCATTATCACGGGGAAAAGTCTTGCGGTCCTCGCATAATTTATTTCATAAACCTATGAATGTCACCAACAATATTGTTGACGTTTTAAAATAATGTTATCAGGGGTCCCAATAGGCACGAGTGCCAGGGAATACATTGGTGTCACATTTTTAGAATCGACGCTAAAAGATTTGAATGCATTATATTTTGGTAATATATATGGCAGGATTGGAAATCTTTTGTAATATTGAACGATGAACAAGTAAAGCTATATGCTTTTGTAACAAGTCTTTTATTAAATCCAATGTATCAGTTTAAACGACTTTTATTGTCGTTCTTATATATCTTGTGCTATTGATCTATGAAGTAACATGCCCCGGAGATCCTTATTCCACTGCGACCCATTTTGGGGGTGTTACATTTGTAATTGGAACTTGTAATGAGAATTAACATCTTTTAAATAATGAATAATTACTTCCTTAGAGTTTTCGCTTACGATTATTTTTCGGATGATGAAGGATCACTATCCATGATAAGTTTTCAGTCATCATTCCTAATCCCTAATCTTAAATAATTAAATACTTCACGTTTTAAGCTTATTAAATATATCCGCTAATTGTCTTCAGATGCATCTTTCTCTAATAGAGATATTCCCTTTTGGATGTTATCGCGTAGAAAGTGGTGCTGGAATTCTATATGTTTTATGTTTCTAGAAGTTGTTGTACTGGGTTTTTACTTAATTTCGCTAGCTCTTTTATTAGTCCCACATAATAGGAAAATTGTCGGAGTGTAAGTCATAGTCGATAGAGCTTGTTTCATCCATAGTGCTTGTGACAGCCTTTTCTGCGGAGACATATTCGACTTCGGTAGTGGAGATAGCAAGGGCCGTTTGTTTCTTAGTTAACCAAGATGTTAAACAACATCCCATGAACGTATAAACGCCACTAGTGCTTTTATGATCAACGTAATCGCCTGCGTGGTCGGAGTCAACATAAACTACAGTTTCTATTTCGGTTCCTTCGATACCAAAATCAAAGGTGACCTAGTCATCTAATATACCTAAATATATGCTTTTACGGCTTCTAAATGGGTAGTCATAGGATATCTCGTGGAACGAGCACATACGCCAAACACTAAACATAATATCCGGCCCTATTTTTTCGATTCAAGTTAATAAATTAAACGATACCAATCATACCACTGATATTTAAAGCTTATCAAAGGATTCCGGTTCATCGTCTTGGTGAGCTTGATCTCCGTTGACCATCGAATCTTGGTTGGTTTGGAATCTATCCCATCCAAACTCTTTAACATCTCCTATGTACTTGGATTGATTGAAAATATTTATTCTTCCATTTGTTTGATTTGAAGACCCAAAGAAGAAGTTTAAACATGGCACATCATACTCATCTCAACTCATCGTGCATAATTTTCGCAAAATCATCACACTAGTTTGACTCGTGTAACCAAATATAATGTTGTCGTCATATATTTGAACAATATAAGGTGTGACGTTGATTTCTAGTAAAAAGTGTGTTATCGACCATACCCATTGATTACTCATGTTTATCAAAAAATGCTTTAGGTCTATTCATACCAAGATTTTAGGAGCTTGCTTAAGACCATATAAATCCTTCTTTAAGTTTATAAACATAGTTTGGTTTTTGAAAATCAATGAACCCCGGAGGTTGAGCAACATAAACCTCTTCGTTTATAAAACCATTTAGAAAAGCACTTTTTACATCCGATTGATATAATTTAAAATCATTTGCACAAGCAATAGCAAGAAGTATTCTAATTGACTCTAGCCTAGCTACCGGAGCATATGTTTCATCGTAATCTATACCTTCTTGTTGATTATAACCTTGTGCTACCAATCTAGCCTTGTTTCTAGATACAATACCATTTTCATCTAATTTGTTTCTAAAGACCCATTTTGTTCCTATGACGGATTGACTTATAGGTAAAGGGACTAATTCCCAAACGTCATTAGCTACGAATTGATTTAGTTCTTGCTAGCTAACAACCCAACTTCATCTTTTATGAATCTTCATTGACATTTTGGGTTCTATAGTAGATACTAAAACAAAAGAAATTACTAATGTATTTTGTGCTTTGGATCTTAAGGTTCTTTGATTAAAGATTTCCTATGACATGAACAGTGGATGGTTTTTGGACTCCTTAATGTTAACGATTTCTTCAACTTCTATCGGCTCATCTTCTTCATTATTAGTATTTACTACTTTAGTATTCTTTCTAATGGCTTCTTCTTCACCAACATCACCATCAACTAATGGTGATAATTTGGTAGGTATTCAGAGGTAGGACCCTTTCATGAATGTCACGTTTGAGTGATTCATCGACGAAACTTTTTATTGTGTGTTTACATTAATACCACATAATCTTTGCTATTTTGCGAATAACCCTAGAAAAACTCTTTCGTAGAATCTTCGTCAAACTTGGTTAGGATGGTCTTATTATTCAAGATGCAGCGCATGCTTTCTAAATACTTTAAATATTCCCAAAGAAGGTTTTCCTACCTCTAATATTTCATAAAGTTTACCTATTAATGGTCGAAATAATATTCTATAAATATATAAGTTGACGTATCAACGACATTACACCAAAACTTTTGTGGAATGGATTGTTCGTTAAGCATAGTCCTAGACATCTCTTGTAAGGTTATGAGTAATGTTTAGTGCATCACAATAAGCTCCGATTTGTACTTCATTATCAAATTCCCGACCATGATCCATTCTAATGGCTATGATAAACTACCTAGTTTTTTTGAGAATTTTCTTACTTAATATTTAAAAGTTCCAAGGACTTCATTTTTAGTCTAAAGAAATCTAGTCCATGTATACCTATAAATAATCAATTACTACAACTACGTGTATAAACTAAAAGGTATAACTTAATGGAGTATAGTGAAGTATACAAGATAAAACTGCCTCATAGCTTTTAATATTGACCAATGGACCCAACCAGTTCCATAGTAACCCGTTCTAAACATCTTTTAGTAGAAACCATATTTTTAGCTTTATGACTTGTATGAGCTTGCTTCCTAATTTTACAAGCATCACAAAAATGTTTATCATATTTTAGCTTAGGTAAGTTTCTAACTAATTCTTTAGATGACAACGATTGAATTAAACGCATATTTGCGTGACCAAGTCTTCTATGCCATAAGGTAGAGTTATCCACTACCGTGGCGAGACATAATTTGTCTTGAGACTTATTTCCTAATTTTATTACGTACAAACCATTTTTCCTAATCCCGTTTCCTATAATTTTACCATCTTTAATTATTTCACTACCATCTTTGGTGAATAATACATGACGCTATTGTCACAAATTTAACCGACACAATAGTAAATTGAATGCTAAGTATCTAGTGTTCTACATTAATATAGTGAAGAGAGTCATTAGAGATTGTAACATTTGGCTTATGAATCTTTCCTTTTAGGTTACTTCCAAAAACAACATTACCCTCCGTCGTATGCTTTGTAAGTAGAGAATAAACTCTTGTTACCGGTTATATGTTTGGAGCAACCACTATCTTGATCACTCATTCGGTATTCCCAACATGTTCTCAAGCATACCTATTTAATTAAAAACACATTCAAGTGTTTGGTCTCCAATATATCATGGGTTCCAAAAATTTAGTGTTGTACACCTTGCATCTAGTGCAATTGATTGATATTAAATGGCATGACAATTTCCCATATGTAACAAAGCCTGAATTTGTTGTTGTTCAAATTCATAGGATAAATTTTTAGATGAAAATGCTGTTTAGAGTGTCTCCTAGATGGAGGTGTGTTTGTATCTTGGTTGAGAAGAAATGTTCCCTAGGTGGAGTATTTTCGGATCTAAGACTCAGTTTTGTTGACATAACCTAAATACTAGCTTTTGATAATGGTTTTAAGACGTTTTCTTACGCTTCAATGCATTGAATTATTTATTTCCTCCTAGTAATAACAAAATCTGATCTAGAAGAAAAAGGTGGACTAAAAACGTGTTCTGCCCCTTTTTGGTAATCCTTGCGACTTACGGATCCAGGTACGGTGGATCCGTGCCCCTTAATGGTGGATCCGTCCATCACTTTTTTAGCGGACGATCCAACAAAACCTCGAATGGTTTTAGGTTCCTCTTGTTGACGCCTTTAAGAGTCCTAACAAATCCTAGACCTATTTTGCAACTAGGTGACTTTTGATTGTTTAACATTTCTCTTAGTGAATTAGCACTTTTATCAAATTTAACTTGAGTTATTTAAGTTTGACGTTTTCCAATTTAAGTTCAACACAAATTAAGATAAACACTACACGCCATTTCAATTTCTTTACTTCTCTCAAGTTTATTAATTTTTTCGTTTAATTCTAAAATTTCTTTTTCTAAAAGATCTCTTTTAGTTTTTAAACTTTTTATTCTTGTTAATGATTTTTAAGCTAATTTTACATAAGCTACCATATTCAATTTTCATATTATCATTTCAAGAGAGATGCATTATCACTATAGCAAGAAGTTAAGAGTTACCTCATTTGACATTGACAAAGAGACAAGTTTCGTCGTGTTTTTAGTCTTCGGTCGTCATTTCTCGTGCTATGCACCAAGAACCTCCAATAAAACCATTTGATTCTTTGTTGCAAGATGTTTTTGGACAATCGCCAATGAGATGACTTGGATCACCGCATCTAAAACATTTTTGGTCACTCTTTCCTTTCTTCTCATCTCTTTGTCGAAATGACTTCCTTTCTTATCTTGGTTGCCGAACAAATTTACCCTTTCTTCTAAAGAACTTTTTAAAGTTCCTTAGGGCCATAGCATATTCTTCGTCATCACTTCTGGATCTCGAAGTTTCATCATCACTAGACTCTTTCTTAGCTTTCAAGGTGATGGACTTAATTCTTTCCTTTTTGCCGTTTATAAATTTCAGATCTTTTTCAACGACTCTTAATGTACTTTTAGATAGCCGATATAAGCTCGACTAGAGCTGAGTGATGACAAATCTTTATATTCTTCAATTCCATGAACCTTTGCTCTTCATT
The DNA here is from genome assembly GCA_026074375.1 of Tanacetum coccineum. NCBI lineage: Eukaryota > Viridiplantae > Streptophyta > Magnoliopsida > Asterales > Asteraceae > Tanacetum > Tanacetum coccineum. The sequence continues at coordinate 51,304 of BQNB010005209.1, read as the reverse complement.
AGAGTAAGAGCCCTAAGAAACCTCCTAACAGAGAGTTTTGCTAGAGAAACTTCATCAATTAAGAGCTTTAAGACTACTAATTAATAGTGTTAAATCTAGCAAAACGCTATCAATAGATTCTTTTTCAAGGATAGTAAATTGTTCATATTGTTGAACAAAAAGATCTATTTTATTATCCTTTACTTGGCTATTACCTTGATGCGTGATTAATAATGATTGCCAAATATCTTTAGCCATTTTACACATAAAGATTCTTTTGTATTCCTTTTTAGGTAAAGCATTGTAAAGAACCATTTTAGCTTCATTATTTTTAGCAAGTTTTCTTTTAATATCACCGGATTAGTTCATCCAAAAGGACAACCTCTATAATGTTTACGTAACTCTTCGTTTTGGCAAGTATGAAAATCACCATCAAGATAATATGCCAAAGATCTAAATCTTTTTCTTTCACATGAGTTTCAAATCTATTTTTCCAATAAATAAAATGATCACTTTCAAAAAGAGGTAGTCTTTGCATAGATTGCCCTTCTAGATATTTATCCGAATCCATAGATCGATTCAAGCTTTAATGTACAATATACGTTAAAGATCTTGGGTGACCTTGGCTTCTGATACCAATTGTGGAAACTAGAAGGGAGGTTGAATAGTTTTTACCGTTTTAAAATTAAAACTTAGATTGTCAACTTATGTGAATTCAAGAGATATATACAAGTGTATATGATAGCGATGCAATAATTAAATAAACGAACTGCTAAATGTAAGCAAGTAAAGATAAGAAAGATCAAACCGATGACACAATGATTTATAGTGGTTCGGCTATGAAGCACCCTCTTTCGCCCTACTCCACTCCCAAGTACCCAGCTGAAGTTATCTTCACATGTCAACAAGCTCCCATTTAGGCGCGAGAAAACCCGTACACGTCGCTTACACTTTTTCCGGTACTAAGCTAAATACCGAGTTCTACTTCGAGATAGAACCAATCTAACACACTGTGTATTTTGAGGCCTAAATACTATCATACACATATGATACACACAACACAAGATATACAAGATGAATGATTATCACAAACGTGATGACACAACTAAACTATTAACACTTAAAGCTTGACGTCTTCTTGAGTGTTCTTCACTAAAGAGTGGAATGAGTTGATCACTTGTAATAGATTATGTAACAAGTATAATGATCAAAGAATATAAAAAAGATAAAATATATGTGAAAAAAGAATTGTAGAGTTTTATAAAATGAAAAGAATGATGTTTATTATAGGCAACCTTTTGAAATTCAAATCTGTCCCCAGAACAAGACATGGCGATCCCAACTGATCCCTCATCTCTTGGATCCGTCTAGTGTTTTTAAGTGGATCAATGGGTGGAGCTGGGAAAAATTTGTCATTTGGATTAACCTCAAATCTATACAAAATATTGTTTTGTACTTATTAAAACTAGTTTAATGGATTCTTTTAGAAGAAAATATTTCTTATCACCAATAAGGAAAGATTTTCTAAATTTGGGAAGATTTGGAAAGATTGTTTCCACTTATGGTTAATCTTATTTTGTCTTACATGATTAATATACACTATATACTTAATCAAGTGTTAAGCTTAATTCTTTTATTAGAAAAGATTTATGCAAATGATAATATTTTTTCTTTGATCATTAACTGATGATAAATAATGCCATAGTCATCACCTTAAGTGATTTGGTCGGCGTCACGTAAACTTCGACTAAATAACTTGTTATTTACGTTAAACTTTACGTAGTATGACATTATATATGTTATTATCAAAACATGAAGATCATTAAAAATAATAACTTTTTGGCGCCAATATTTTAGTATTAACATTTTATGATCTGATTATCAATCACAATTAAATATGTCCAGTTAACACGATTAGAATGAGCCTTATCCAAAAAGTGGGGAAGTTGTGCTTGAAAAAGTAAAGTGCAAATATATTGTTTATTTGTCATATCATATCGTGTCCGCACTTGTCCATTTTGATAGGATGTTTTGGGGTAAAAGAATCAAGTTAAATTCCATGTTTGGCAAATAGGGTTGAAGTCGTGTTAACGAACTCACCGCCATAGTCACTTGGACGCAATTTATTTCGCATTGAATTGGTTTTTAACAATAAATACGAACGTGCAAAAATTATCAAACATGTCACAACTTTGAAACAAGAGGGATATAATATAGATAATGAGAGAAATGAATCAAGGAATATGACATAGTATTTAAAACCACTAGAACTAATAATGGGAGATGTCCATAAATCAGAATGAATAATATCAAAACGATGTTCAACAATAGAATCCGAACTATGAAAAAGGGAACTCACAAGTTTGCCAAGTTGCAAGTGATTTTGTCGTTGTGTGTGTATATTTATGATTCAAGTTTTAAATTTATATTTTGTCGAGTAAACCAAAAACAATCACTTTAACGTGCAGTGTACCCGATCGTAGTATTTCGTGGTAAGTAGGTTCCTAACACATTGAAGCGAGGTTAAATCTATCAATTTTAATTAATATCTTGCTATCTAATCCTATGCTAATTCTATCTATTCCAAACCATGTCAGTCAAATTCAATTCTAACATAAAAGGGGTTTTCATCCTGAGAGACTGGCATGGTTTGGTTGGTGACTTCAATCAATTTAAGACACTTTAACCCACGCAAGCAAATAAACAAAAGATAAAAGAGTGGTTGAGCCAAATATAAGAAAACTGTATTAACCATTATTAATCTGATTAGAAAGTTGGTTTGTTTATTTAATGCAATGATTTCTTCTCTCGGGTGGTATATCATTCTTAAGAACTTAGGCGTTACATCATCCTAATACCTGGTACACATTAATTTCTTTCACAATTAAAGCAATCGGCGTAAAGCAGCCTTATTTGCTGATTATAATCTACTCTTAGGGATAAGCAATGGTGATCTTGTAAAACCCTAGCTCATAGAGACTTTACCCATTTACCGCTTAATGGCGATTTATACACTAGTAGTCCACTTGTCCAACTATCCAATGGAATCAGAACGTTATTTGTTGAATTATCTAGGTCACCTTCAAAGTTCAACAAGATCATAAACATTGCAATATCCAATTACTAGTTAAGCCCAATCGTAGTCCTAGACACAAATTTAAAAGGATAATATTTTGTGTTCCTATGATTACTAGATGTATAAAAATGACTATATGGATAGCTAATCCTAGACTCTAGATTTGTTTTGGTCCCATATCACTAGATCCAGTTGAATGATAGTCGCATACCAAAGCGCGTAACAACAATTATAAATTGATAAATATAAACAAGCCTTCAACATAAATCAAAAATCAGATAAACAATACCAACATTTAGATCTTCATAATAATGGGTAAATACCCAAAAATATGAGCCTTCAAAAACACGTCATAATAAATACAAAAACAATATTTAGCCCAAAGGGTTTAAACCTAACCGAGTTAACGAATGATACCAAAAACTGAACGATTACTAAAGTATATGGAATTACATGTTGTCTCCTATGGAATTGCAGCGTTGCGACCTCTTCTGCTCTTTTTCTCCTCTGAAAATCAAACTTGTTTTGAGTCTAGCGTATCGAGAATAATGATTTAGCACACTAAAACCGTTTTTTTGAGTTTGTCCTATATTATAGGTCTTGAAGTCGGTTCGATATGCACGTATCCAATGGGTTGGACACGGTGTATTCGGGGATTTCTTGGAGTAGTGGAAACCAACTTTTGATATCTTCCAGAATATTCACATACTACATCTTTCAATACGCGTATTGACATCTTCTGGATACGACGTATTAGGCTTTATTCCCTTTGTGGTCTTTGTGAGTGGCAGGCACGGATACGCCGTATCTTCCTTGATGGATACGACGTATTGGTATTCAGAATAATAATCTTCAAAATATCTTCATTAAAAGCTCTAGAATGCGCGCCTTTTTGCTATATTCACCAGTACCACTATAATAAACTGTAATCCTCAAATATAAACAATTAATACAATTCGTTGCAATAACATACAAAATGGGATTAATAGCCATGGGATAAATGAACTATAAAAAGACGTATTTGATGTCATCAAATATCCCTCACTTAATCAACTTGTCCTCAATACCTTTAGAAGTTTATAAAAATGTATCCCTGGGATATTTTTTCGTTAAAGCATTATTTGAACTATTACATGTACACAACCAAACACCATCACGAAATAGGAATAATGAAAACACTACAATCACTCACTAATCTTGTGTAACATGTAACTAATTTCGCTTAATTGCTCGGCCGTGACGAGTATTCTATCATAAGCTTGGCAAGGATACACATCTCCACCACTAAAGCCAAGAAGTAACAAGTTTATAAAGGAAATAAGGGTTACTTCTTGGCCTTTAGTGTGAGATGTTATCCTTGCCAAGCTTATGATCGAATACGTCGTCACGACCGAGCAATTGAGCGAATAGTTACATGTTACCACAAAGATTAGTTTGAGTGATTTGAGTGTTTTTCAGCTTCCCATTCGTGATGTTTGGTTGTTACATGTAATATATCAAATAAATGCATTTACGAAAATATCTAGGATACATTTTTATAAGACAGTCTAAGGCTACATGAGGACAAGTAGGATTCAAGTGAGTGGATATTTGATGACATCAAATAACGTCTTTTTATAGCATCATTTATCCCATGCTATTAACCCATTTTGTATAGTTATTGCAAAGAATTGTTATTTAATTGTTTATATTTGAGAATTACAGTAATTATAACCAGTACTTTGGTGAATAATAAGCAAAGGCGCGCATTCTAGAGCTTAAATGAAGATATTTTGAAGATTATTTTCTGAATACCAATACGTCGTATCCATCAAGGAAGATACGTCGTATCCATGCCTGCACTCACCAAAGACAACAAAGGAATAAAGCCTAATACGTTCGTATCCGAAGGAATGTCATACGCCGTAATTGAAGATGTATATGTGAATATTCTGGAAGATATCAAACGTGGTCCCTACTCCAAGAAACACCCAATACGATGTATCTAACACATTGGATACGCTGTATCGACACCGACTCCAGACCCTATAAATACAAAACTCAAAAACGAGTTTTAAGTGTGCTAAATCATATTCTCGATACCTAAACCATAAAAGTTAAATTTTCAGAGGAGAAAAAGAGCAGAAGAGTTCGAGCAACGCGATTCATTCCATAAGAGACAACATGTAATTCCATAACTTTAGTATCGTTTCATTTTGGTATCCTTCGTTAACTCGGTTAGTTTACCTTGGTAAAGAAGTGTTTTGTGTATGATATATACGTTTGAAGGCTATACTTTTGGGTATTACTCCCATTATTATGTAGATCTAAATGTTTGGTATTTGTTTTATCAAGATTTCTTGTTTTATCGTTAATGCTTGTTATATTTATCAATTAATAATGTTTACGCGCTTTTGTATGCGAACCTATCCATTCAACGTATCTGATGATATGGACCAAATAAATCTCGGTCTAGGATAGCTCCCATATAGTAATTTATACAGCTAGAAACCATATGATCACAAATATTATCCTTTTAAATTTGTGTCTAGGAACCTTCGGCTTAAAAAACTAGTTAATTGGAATATTGCCAATTAGTTTTATTGATCGTGTTGACTAGAAGGTGAACCTATATAATCAACATATAACGTTCTGATCCATTGATAGTAGACAAGTGGACTACTAGTGTATAAATCGCCATTAAGCGGTAAATGGGTAAAGTCTCTATGAGCTAGGGTTTAACAAGATCACCATTGCTTTAATCCCTAAGATAGATTATAATCAGCAAATAAGGATGCTTTATGCCGATGCTTTAATTGTGAAAGAATTAATGTGTTCCAGACGTTCCTTAGGATGATGTTAACGCCTAAAGTCTAAAATGATATACGCACTCGAGAGAAGAAATCATTGCCTAAATAAACAAACCAACTTCTAATCAGATTAATAATGTTAATATAGTTTTCTTATATTTCTCGACCGCTCTTTATCTTTTGTTTATTTTGCTTGCGTGGGTTAAAGTCCTTAAAATTGATTGTAGTCATCAACCAAACCATGCCAGTCTCTCAGGCTGAAAACCCCCCTTTTTACTGTTAGAATTAGAATTAGAACTGACATAGGTTTGGAATAGAATAGAATTAGCATAGATTAGATAGCCAAGATATTAATTAAATTGATAGATTTAACCTCGCTTCAAGTGTTCGACACCCTACTTACCAACGAAACTACTACCGAACGGTAAACTGCCCGTAAAGGTGTTGTTTTGGTTTACTCGACAAAATATAAATTTAAAACTTGAATCAATAAAATATACACCACACAACGACAAATCACTTGCCAACTTGGCAAACATGTGAAGCTTCCCTTTCATAGTTCGGATTCTTTTGTTGAACATCGTTTTGATATTATTCATTCTGATTTATGGAGATCTCCCATTATTAGTTCTAGTGGTTTTAAATACTATGTCTTATTCCTTGATCATTTCTCTCATTACCTATGGATATACCCTCTTCGTTCAAAGTCTGACATGTTTGATAAATTTTTGCACTTTCGTAATTATGTTAAAAACCAATTCAAATGCGAAATAAAAAGCTTCCAATGTGATCATGGCGGTAAGTTCGATAACAACCGACTTCACACCCTCTTTGCCAAACATGGCATTCAACTTAGATTCTCTTGCCCCAAAACATCCCAACAAAATGGCAAGGCGGAACGAATGATATGAACAATCAACAATATCATTCGCACTTTACTTTTTCAAGCACACATTCCCCCTACTTTTTGGGATAAGGCTCATCTAATACGTGTACAACTGGACATATTTAATGTGATTGATAATCAAATCATAAATGTTAATACAAATATTGGCGCAAAAACGATATTTATATTTAATGATCTTCATGTTTTGATAATAACAAATATAATGTCATACTACGTAAAAGTTTACGTAAACAAGTATGTTAGTCGAAGTTACGTTACGCCGACAATCACTTAAGGTATAGAATAATGCATTATTAAACATAGTTAATGATCAACCAGAAAAAATATTATCATTTGCATATAGTCTTTTCTAATAAAATGATTTTTAAGCTAACACATGATTAAATTATAACAAGTTATATTAATCAGTAAGACAAAATATGATTAACCATAAGTGGAAAACAATCTTTCAAATCTTCCAAATCTAGAAAATCTTTCCTTATTCGTGATAAGAAATATTTTCTTCTAAAAGAATCCATTAAACTAGTTTTAATAAGTACAAAACAATATTTTGTATAGATTTGAGGTTAATCACAAAATGACAAATTTTTTCCCAGCTCCACCCATGGATCCACTAAAAACACTAGACGGATCCAGGAGATGGGGGATCAGTGGGTCGCATGTCTTGTTCTCCTGGGACAGATTTGAATTTCAAAAGGTTGCCTATAAATAACCTCATTCTTTCATTTTTATACAACCTCTTGACAAATTTTTTCTCACATATATTTAATCTTTTATTATATTCTTTGATCATTTTACTTGTTTACATAATCTATTACAAGTGAATCAACTCATTCCACTCTTAGTGAAGAACACTCAAAAGACGTCAAGCTTAAAGTGTAATTAGTTTTAGTTGTGTCCACACTTTGATGATAATCATTCATCTTGTATATCTTGTGTTGTTTGTTGTATGTATCATATGTGTATGATAGGTTTAGTATTTAGGCCTCAAATACTTATGTGTGTTAGATGGTTCAATCTCGAAGTAGAACTCGGTTTACTTAGTACCGAAAAAGTGTAAGCGACCGAGTACGGTTTTTTCTCCGCTAAAGGGAGCTTGTTGACATAGGAATACTAACTCGCAGTTGGTAACTTGGGGAGTAGAGGAGGGCGAAGAGGTGCATCATAGCAGAACCACTATAAATTCATTGTGTCATCGGTTTGATCTTTCTATCTTACTTCTTACATTTAGCAGTTCGTTTATTTAATTATGCATCGCTACTCATATACAATGTAATAATCCCCTTGAATTCACATAAGTGACAATCTTAATTTTTAATTTAAATCGTAAAAAACTATCAACCCTCCTTCTAGTTTCCACAATTGGTATCAGAAGCCAAGGTCACTCAAGATCTTTAACGAATGCTTGAATCGATCTATGGATTCGGATAAATATCTAAAAGGGCAATCTATGCAAAGACCACTACTTTTTGAAAGTGATCATTTTATATATTGAAAAAATAAATTAGAAACTTATGTGAGAGTAAAAGATTTAGATCTTTAGCATATTATCTTGAATGATGATTTTTCACCGCTTGCCAAAAATGAAGTTACCTAAATTTTAGAGGTTGTTCCTTTTAAAGAACAATCCAACGATCTTAAAAAAAAACTTGCTAAAAATAATGAAGCTAAAATGTTTCTTTATAATGCTTTCCTAAAAAGAAATATGAAATAATTTTTATGTGTAAAACGGCTAAAGATATTTGGCAATCGTTTTTAATCATACATCAAGGTAATATCAAAGTAAAGGATAATAAAATTGATCTTCTTGTTCAACAATATGAACAATTTACTATCCTTGGAGAAGAATCTATTGATAGCGGTTTTGCTCGATTTAACACTATTATTACTAGTCTTAAAGCTCTTGATGAAAGTTTCTCTAATAAGAACTATGTTAGAAAGTTTTGTAGGGGTCTACATCCTAAATGGAGAACAAAGGTCACGGCTATTGAAGAATCGAAAGATTTGTCATTACTAGCTCTAGACGAGCTTATCGGCAATCTAAAAGTACATGAAGTAGTCATGGAAAAGGATTCCAAACTCTATAAAGGCAAAAAGGAAAGAGTTAAGTCCATTGCCTTGAAAGCTAAAAAAGAGTTTAGTGATGATGAAACTTGTCTCATGGCTCAATCGTCAAATGAGATAACTCTTAACTCTTCTTATTATAGTGATAATGCATCTTCTCTTGATAACGATACTATGCAAGTAGAATACGATAGCTTATGTGAAATTAGCCTAAAAATCATTAACAAGAATACAACTTTAAAAACTAAAAGTGATCTTTTCGAAAAGGAAGTTTTAGAATTAAACGAGAAAATTAAGAAACTTGAGAGAAGTAAAGAAATTGATATTGCGTGTAAGTCATGCCAAGAACTTAAATTGGAAAATGCTAAACAACTCAAGTTAAGTTTTTAAAATTTGATAAAAGCGCTAATTCACTAAAAGAAATGTTAAATAATCAAAATTCATCTAGTTGTAAAATAGGTCTAGGATTTGATAGTAGTAAAGCATCAACAAGCGGAACTAAACTATGAGTTTTGTTGGATCGTCCGTTGAAAAAGCAACAGACGGATCTACCATAAAGGCACACGGATCCACCATACCTGGATCCGTGGGTCGCATGAGTGGTAAAAAATTGACAGAACACGTTTTTAGTCCACCCATGTCTTCTAGATCGGATTTTGTTATTACTAGGAAGAAACTAATACATAATAGAATTGATGAGTCAAAGAAACCGTCTTTAAAACCATCACTCAAAAGCGGTATAAGTTATGTCAAAACCGAGTCTAGATCGAAAACACCTCCGCCAAGGAGAAATATCTCTTCTCAAACAAGTTACAACACACCTTAACCTAGAAGAAACTCTAGAGAGCCAATCCATCAAAATTTCTATCCTATGAATTGAAACAACCAACAAAGTCAAGGCTTTGTACATATAGGAAATTGTATCCCATTTCAATATCCTAATCAATTTCAACAAATGCAAGGGATGTACAACACTAACATTTTTGGACCCATGAGATATTAGAGACCAAACGCTTGAATTTGTTTTTTTTATATTAGGTATGCTTGAGAACATGCTTGGAACCGGATGAATGGATCAAAGATAGTGGTTGCTCCAAACATATAACCGGTAACAAAAGTCTATTCTCTACCTACAAAGCATACGACGGAGGTAATGTTGTCTTTGGAAGTAACTTAAAATGAAAAATAATAGGCAAAGGTACGATCTCAAATGACTCCCTTACTATATCTAATGTAGAACACGTAGATAACTTAGCATTCAACTTACTTAGTGTCGGTCAAATTTGTGACAATAAGTGTCAAGTCTTATTCACGGAAGAAGGTAGTGAAATAATTAAAGATGGTAAAATCATAGGAAACGGAATTAGGAAAAATGGTCTATACGTAATGAAATTAGGAAATAAGTCTCAAGACAAATTATGTCTCGCCACGGTAGTGGATAACTCTACCTTATGGCATAGAAGACTTGGTCACGCAAATATGCGGTTAATTCAATCTTTGTCATCTAAAGAATTAGTTAGAAACTTACCTAAGCTAAAATATGATAAACATTTTTGTGATGCTTGCAAAATTAGGAAGCAAGCTCATGCAAGTCATAAAGCTAAAAATATGGTCTCTACTAAAAGATGTTTAGAATTATTACATATGGACTTATTTGGTCCGTCGTCAATTAAAAGCTATGGAGGTAATTTGTACACCTTAGTAGTAGTAGATGATTATTCTAGGTATACATGGACTAGATTTCTAAAAACTAAAAATGAAGCCTTTGAGAAATTTGAAATATTAAGTAGGAAAATTCAAAACCAACTAGGTAGCTCTATAGTAGCTATTAGAACGGATCATGGTCGGGAATTTGATAATGAAGTACAATTCGGAGCTTATTGTGATGCACAAGGCATTACTCATAATTTCTCGGCTCCACGTACTCCGCAATCAAATGGGGTAGTAGAAAGAAAGAATAGAACCTTACAAGAGATGTCTAGGACTATGCTTAACGAACAATCCATTCCACAAAAGTTTTGGTGTAATGCCGTTGATACGTCAACTTATATACTAAATAGAATATTAATTCGACCAATACTAGGAAAAACCCCTTATGAAATATTTAGAGGTAGGAAACCCTCTTTAGAATATTTTAAAGTATTGGAAGCAAGTGCTTCATTTTAAATACTAAAGACTATCTAACCAAGTTTGACCCGAAGTCATACAAAGGTGTTTTTCTAGGATATTCTCAAAATAGTAAAGCCTATATAGTATTAAATAAACATACAATGAAAGTCGAAGGATCACTCAACGTGACATTCGATGAAAGTCCTCCTCCTACCAAATTATCACCATTGGTTGATGATGATGTTGGTGAAGAAGAAGCTATTAGAAATATTACTAAAGTAGTAAATAATAATAATAAAGAAGATGAGTCGATAGAAGTTGACAAAGTCATTAACTTTAAGGAGTCCAAGAATCATCCACTAGATCAAGTCATAGGAAATCTTAATCAAAGAACCTTAAGATCTCAAGCCCAAGATCATATTAATTTCTTTTGTTTTATATCCACCATAGAACCCAGAGATGTTAATAAGGCATTAAAAGATGAAAGTTGGGTTGTAGCTATGCAAGAAGAACTAAATCAATTTGTAGCTAATGATGTTTAGGATTTAGTCCCTTTACCTATAAGTCAATCCGTCATAGGAACAAAATGGGTCTTTAGAAATAAATTAGATGAAAATAGAATAGTGTCTAGAAATAAGGCTAGGTTGGTGGCACAAGGATATAATCAACAAGAAGGTATAGATTATGATGAAACATACGCTCTGGTAGCTAGGCTAGAGTCAAATAGAATAGTCTTGCGATTTCTTGTGCAAAACAACTTTTACTATACCAAATGGATGTAAAAGTGCTTTTTCTTATTATGGTTTTATAAACGAAGGGTTTACGTTACTTCAAACGTCGGGGTTCATCTCGTTTTTTAAAAACCAAACTATGTTTATAAACTTAAAAAGGCTTTGTATGATCTTAAGCAAGCTCCTAAGGCTGGGTATGATAGACTAAAATCATTTTTGATAAAAATACAAGTATTCAATGAGAATGGTTGATAATACACTTTTTACTAAGAAATCAAAGTCACATCTTATCATTGTTCAAATAAATGTCAATGACATTATATTTAGTTCCACGAGTCAAAACTTGTGTGATGATTCTAGTAAAAATTCAAAAGCATGGACGAGTTTGAAATGAGTATGATGGGGGAGTTAAACTTCTTCTTGGGTCTTCAAATAAAACAAATGAAAGACAAATTTTTTTTCAATCAATCCAAGTACATTAAGGAGATGTTAAAGAAGTTCGGGTTGGAAGATTCCAAACCAACTAAGACGCCGATGTTAACGGAAATTAAGCTCACCAAGGACGATGAAGCCGACTCTGTGGATAGCTCTAAATATCGAGGTATGATTGGTAGTTTACTTTATTTAACCGTAAGTAGGCCCGATATTATGTTTAGTGTTTGATTATGTGCCCGTTTCTATGAAAATCCTATGACTACCCATTTAGAAGCCGTTAAGCATATATTTAGGTATATTAGAGGAACTGCACACTTAGGATTATGGTATCTGAAAGGAACCAGAATAGAAACTATAGTTTATGCCGACTCCGACCACGCGGGCGATTACGTTGATGAAAGCACTAGCGGCATTTGTACGTTCATGGGATGTTGTTTGACATCTTGGTTCGCTAAAAAACAAACCGCCCTTGCTATCTCCACGACCGAAGCCGAATACGTCTCCGCCAGAAAGGCATGTCAAAAAGCACTGTGGATGAAACAAGCTCTCATCGACTATGACATACGTCTAGACGACGTTCCGATTATGCATGACAATAAAGGCGCCATCGACTTAAGTAAAAAACCCGTACAACACTCTAGAACTAAACATATAGAAATTCGCCACCACTTTTGATGCGATAACGTCCAAAAGGGCAACATTTCTATCAAGAAAGTTGCATCTGAGGATAATATAGCCAATATATTTACTAAGCCTTTAAAACGTGAAGTATCTAATTATTTAAGATTAGAATTAGGAATGATGGAACTTATCATGGATAGTGATTCTCCACCATCTAAAAAATAATCGTAAACAGAAATTTAATGAAGTAATTAATCATTATTTAAAAGATGTTATTTCTCATTACAAGTTCCAATTACAAAACTTCCGATCATGAACATAATTGAAATTAGAATTTTACTAGATAAAGAAAATATACATAAAATGACCATAGATATTTTCAACATCTACATGTATGGTCAATACATGAAATTACGAAATCGATTGAAAAAGACAAAAAGAACAATCATCGAATTGCAACTCACACTTGTGTTGACGATGTTTTGTTGAGTCTAAATGTTCATAAATGATTGTGTTATTAGTAATGGTCAAACATATGCTAAATGTTAACACACTCCTAGTAGGATCGACTACGTTGAAATTCCATCGGGAAATTCGCGACAAGTTACACGGTTCACTCAAAACTTGGACGTCGACTCCGAAAATTATATCACATACTCCTAATAGTTAATATAACATACTTCAATCATCAAACGCACAACTCCTTGTCTCAATTAGACCAAAAACCATTTCTGTTGAATATTTTATGTATCTGCGACCTACGGATCCACACGATGGTAGATCCGTCTGCAATATGTGGATCCGTGTATCAACAAGGTACCCTACTTTTAAATTGATGGACCACTTGCCTTCTCCTCCAATAATACACCACCACCTATCTCTTATACCACCCAAGATTGAGTATTCCCGCAAACATCATTCCAAGCTATAATTAAGATAGATCTATACATTTCAAGACATCTACAATCATAATTATAAGTTTTTCTTTTCTAAATCTTTATTTTGAAACACTTATTTTTCTTTCCATAAAAGGAAAAAGGTTTGAAATAATATATTAACTTATTTTTTCATACTTGGAATGCATATTTAATGTGATTCGCCAAAAATCAATTTTTTGCCAAAAACCCCAAGTTATGTGTTTCAAATAAAAACTCACAATTGGGAATTTCTCTAAACAAGTGTTGTTTATCTACATAGTTAATACAAATAAAAAACGATTATCCTCTCATGAATGAACCCTCAAAATTTTCAATTAATATATTATTTTGATTCATAAAGCAAAATGAAGATATGCGATTAACTACATCATGTACATGAATCACATACATATATCATAACTTCTTTTCAACATATTTATCTATATTCTAATTATAAATTTACAAGGTTCAATTATGCTTGGAATGATAAAACCCGACTACAAAAGAACCAAAGCCTACATACCAAAAATCCATCACCAAAAGTCTACTCCAAACAATGTCAAAAGCTCTTTTAAAACCCTTCGAAATCACTTCAATCATGAAGGTAGACACATTGAATCCTCCTTCACCTTTAGCAACGACATCGTTGATCAATTCAAATCCATTCAATTTGATTGTCTCCTCACTCTAAACGGTCATATTTGTCCTCATTTCATTATCGAATTCTATCATAAATTCCAATTAATTCGTAATGTGTGTGATATGTCTCTTTCGATTGGCTTTACCATTCGAGACAAAGATTTCATAATGACACTTGAAAAATTCGGTCAAGTTCTTTAAATTCCGTATAAAGAAACATGTATCTTCTTAAAGGAATGTTCATTGGAACTTTTGAACACTACTCGTGAAAAACATGTCTCCTATCAAACTAACCTTCCAAACCTTAGAGATGTTGTTCAAAACATTTTCATTCCATCAATTCATCAAAATTACTCACACCCTACCATTATCCTCCGAGATAATCTTCCTCCCAACATCAAGGATTGGGAACTCATTGTTCGTAAGAATGTCATTTGTATCGACAATCATAAAAGCTCCTTAGATGCATGCTCTGCCATCATGCTTTATCATCTCAAAAACTCTCAAGACTTTAACCTTGCCTACTTCATTGCTCACAAGACTGAGAGTGTCAAAAATAGAGTCGATTATCCTCTTCCATATGGTTTACTCATTACTCGTCTATACCGATTCGTTCTTGCTAGACATCTAAAACTTTTTCGTCCTCACCATACACTACAATTCGTTATGCACTATCAAATGATGAGCTCCATCAATAGGAAAGTTAAGAAAAAGAGAAATGAGAGTGAAGAAGTTAAGCTTGACATACCTTACTCATTATCATCGGTGGAGAGCTCAAACCAATCCCTTTGCTAGGATATTGGTCATCCATGGATCAATTTTAAATTAGGTGTAACTCATTCTCTAAGAATCATGAATTGCTATTTTAGGATATAATTATGCTATCTTATTTGAATGCTTGTAATATCTTTTGTGTTAAACTATGCTATCTTGGACAAATGTATGCTAATGACTGCTATGCATGCTTTATTTGCGTTAGATATAAGTTTATCTTTGTTGAGGGAATGATGTTAGTTGAGTCATGTTAGGCCCTCTATGAAAAGATAATACAAATTTTATCTTTGCTACACTTCATTAGGAAAATATAAGAATTCTATTTTGTCTAACATGAGAATGACTATTGGAGAATCTATTGTACTAGAAATTCAATTTGACCTAACGGTGGAATTGCTTCCAAGAGTAAAGTTGGGTTCGGTGTATAACCCGTAAAAATAGTCATGTTTAGCCTGAATTTGACACACTAGTGATAGTCCTCAAATTCATTCCTCTAATTTGAATTAAATGGATCTTCCTAAATATGTCTAAGATATCTACATTGATAGACTTTGTAATCTCAATTAGGAGTACACACTAAGCAGTAGAAATTAGGCTTCTCTTAGTCAATCTAGACAACAATGCGACCTCACAAAAGTGCCTTAAAATATTCAAGATATTACTTGTATCACATGTATGCAATTATATGTCCTCATAATCTTTGATGCTCAACAATTTAATTGCTTAGATATAAATGCATGTCACTATAAAGAGACATTTGTCTTCTTCTAGCAACTTTAGATAAAATAATTCTTAGCTTATCTAAATGACACATGCTCCTATATGCTAAATGCTAACATGTTTTACATGACGATTACATTTAAAATTATCATGTTTTGTATTACGTGTTAATTGTATACCTACACTATAATAGCTTAATATATGACAATTAACGTTTAAATGCCATAGAGTCTTACACATTAGTCTCGTTGATTATTGTGTCGATGAATGCTTAGATAAACTTATATGCCTATATCTATATGTATTATGCATCTAGGTATATATTTTCTCACACTAGAATATTTTTCTTCGCGTCCGTGTCACAAATCAAAAAGGTCAAAAGAGTCGTAAAATGGTCTTATATCTCTTAGAGTCTTCACCCACACATTCCCTTAATCATCATTTCGCCTTCTTCCAAATAATCCACTCTTTCGTCAAGGAAAAGTTAGATACATATCTAACACTCCTCCAAGTAGGTTTGACAACTTAAATATTTCATCTGAAATATTTAAGTATCTTTAACTTGCAATCACAAATGTTAAAGGTCATATCTGAAAATTCGTATTCAAGCCTTCTAACAACATATGTTAAAATGCTTTTCCTAAAGTTAAAAGCTTACATCAACCTTCGTGTGAAAAAGATCTTACGAGTTTCTACATAAGTGATTCGTATCCTCTTTAATATACACACCTTAAGACTAAGTACTTTCACTTCCGTTAGTCCTTTTCATCCCCTTAGGAATGTCACGATAGTTTATCGTCATGCTCACCTCGTACACAATGAGGATCGAACATTATCCATCGATCTTAGGATAGAAAAATCATCAAAATTCGTCGTCATTTTCTTCGCGACAATGTCTAAAAAGAAATATCTTCACCGAAAAAGTTTCGTCGGAAGACAACATCACCGGCATCCTCACCAAACCACTAAGACGTGAACCTTTTTAAGTCTAGGTCTAGGAATGATGAAAGAAATCTTATAAACGTGTCATTCTCATTTTAATAGTCTTGTTACTATTAATTACATTCTAATAAATCTCGACAACTTAATCATTTCATCCGAAATGTTTAAGCATTTTTAATTCGCGAAATACAAATTAAAATGTCACTCATTGTTCATGTCTAAGTCGTTTAAAAAAAACCTTAATCATGCCTCTATTATTATATAGATGGTTAATATCTTCCGTCCACATTTCCACTACCACCTTTAAGACAACCTCGCACCTCGTCGTGTGATTGTTCTACGAACATTCGCAATACTCGAGAAGAGCTACATAACTTTGTGGATGAAGTTCATCGTATGCTAATCGTCATCCATCGTGACATTTTCAAGCTCATCTATGTCGTTATTTCTCTTCATTTATTCTTTTTATAATTAAAAAAAAAAAAAATATTTCTGGGATGAGCACGAATTAAAAGGGAATGGAGAACACACTTATTCACATATATCCTTTAACCAAATACTCTCAAACCGAGTCATCCTTACCACTACCAATCTCGAGTCATCCACCTAGTCATCTTCACAAGAAGATTCACCATGTAACCATTCCCCACAAGTGAATTTCGTAATGAAATGCGTCTCATCTTCATTTCCCGACACTCATAAGCATGTGTGCCTATGTTGTCAAAAGTCAAGTGAATTTCGTAATGAAATGCGTCTCATCCAATCATTTCCACTTTTTAGCAAGTGAAGAACACAAAGAAGATATTCAATCTTCAAGTGTTGTTGAGTCATCACAATGTCGTGTCTTTCATTTTTCATCCAATCATTTCCACTTTTTAGCAAAGTGAAGAACACAAAGAAGACATTCAATCTTCAAGTGTTGTTAAGTCATCACAATGTCAAGTCTTTCACTTCTCTTACATGATTTTCATATATTCACCTTTGTCCGTCAACATTAACAACCAACAAAACACCCAACAAACCTATTGTCAACACCTTCCCTTTCCATTCACGCTCATCCTTCTTCGTTTATGTTCCCTCCTCAAATCATCCTTATCATCAACATTTAGTTTGATCTAAAGTCTTACGATAATGTTTATCCTTAAACACTCCAAACATGAAAAGCATACATAATGCTTAACAAAGAAACCTTGAGGATTTAGGAATCTCTCAATACAACCCTTAGTCTATTCAAATCCATATCATCATCTTGGTTAGATGACGATACCATAAGGAACATGTCAATCAAAATACGTTCATACTCCTTATCCAAATGACATCTTGGAAGATATCATTCTCATAATAATAGTGTGTCAATCAATAAATGAATTTTGTTCTCGTTTATTAAAGTCGGTATTATACCGAAGGGTGTTGGTCAAGTCTTAGTTAGTCCATTAGCCCCAATGTGCCGGTCAAACTTTATCATTGGTTCCTAAACGTTCTCGTGTCTTAAGTATATGTCATGATTCCTTTTATCATAGATTTAGGTTGTTATTAAAACAACGATTGCATGTGTCTAGGTTTTAAATTTTCTTTAAAAATGTCATAGTTTAGAGTGCATATATCTAAGACATCAAAACTTGTTCCCCGTTAGTGTATGCTATAGTTTAATATATATTTAGCTTATTCATTGTTGGTATATAGTTGCACTTTACTACTAATTTTTTTGTAGCACACTTTCGTAGATTGATTCCTTGGGGCCCAAACAAGGGGATCATACACCGAGGGGGAGTTGCAACCATTATGACATCTACACATTTCTTGATATGTGTATTCCAACCCTTTAATATCGCTTCTATATATATATATATATATATATATATATATATATATATATATATATATATATATATATATATATATATATATTATGTTGCACGAAACTAACCCTTAATGTAGGTTAAGAGTTTGCAACAAATTTGATCTAAGGGGTGCTCGAGTGTCAAAGTAGATATCTTGGATGATTAAACGGGGTTGATAGGAGCAAGACTTCACTGGGGATGATGCAAGCTCGCCTTTTTGGTTCATGGTTTGAAGTATAGTATAAGTCTCGCCTAAGAGTCTACCTTTTTGCTTCGACAAAAGGGGGAGAAGAAGTGTAAACAAGTAACTTATACATTTTACTATGAGTTATAGTTTACATATTTTGTCATCATCAAAAAGGGGAAGATTGTTGGTAGAAATATTACGATATTTAATCTATATATTCTCTTCATGTTTTGGTGATGACAAACATGTAACATATAACACATAAGGTAAAGTGCTTAAGTTACTCGTGATCACAAATCATCAATGCATTCATACGACAACATCTCTCGACGTCTCAAGTCTACTTCAACGAAGTTTGCACCCGACGTAAATCACTTAAGGTATGAATAAATAAATGCTTAATTTATTTTATGATCAAAGGAATTTGTATTCAACCTCACATTTTTTTATAGAAATGTCACAAACATTTTTATTACTTTTACAAAACATTTTTAGATTTAAAAGAAATATTTTATTCAAAATAAATATTTTGAATTCAAATGTTCTACCTAAAAACGGCTAGAAATGTTCCAGAAAACACATCCCTTGAAAAAGACAAAAAATGGAGCGTTTTGGTCTGGGCGGCCCCCTTAAAATTAAGGGGACCGACACCCTAATTAAGGAGACCGGCCATATGAATTAAGGGGACCGCCCAGACAAAAAGTCAATACAGTTTGCCTATAAATACTGTATATCCCCCTGTTTTCTCTAAACCTTTTGCACTTCTTCTTTTCTGTCAAAAAATTAGTGCCACACATCTCCTTACAATCCTTTGATCATTTAATCTTAAAGCTTTTGCTTCCAAGTGATTCAAGCTAATTCCTTCAAGTCAAGAGAAAACTCTTATTATCATCAAGATATGAAGTTATGTAGTTTAGTTAGTGCATCCGTGACATGTCTTACATTCACAATGTATAGATCGAGTCCATGTATTCCAAACTTGTATAATAGTTAGATCATGGTGATCATGGTGTATATAGTTGTTAGATCCTGGTGATCATAGGAACTTTAGTTAGATCATGGTGATCGTAAATAGTTTAGATAGATCGGGGTGATCTTGTTAGTGTCTAGGTAAAGTGTAGTGAAGTTGTGAATTGAAGAGAAGTTGTGAAGTGAAGAGAAGTTGTGAAGTGAAGTGAAAGTCGCTGAAAAGTGGAAAAAAAAATAAAATAAAGGGGGGGGGGGGGGGGGGGGGGGGGGGGGGGGGGGGGGGGGGGGGGGGGGGGGGGGGAAAATTATAAAAAAGGGGGGAAAAACAAAAGTGAAGTGTGAATCGTAGTGTGAGACATAATAACACATAACAAGCATATTTACAATATAATTTCACATATTTTATGGCTATTAGTCCGGTTTATAGTGTTTTTCGGGGTTAAAATGACGTGTGTTTAAGCACACATCAAATTCCCCCACACTAAGCCATTGCTGGTCCCACACGCAATGTTTATTATACACGCTAAAAAAGAAATAATTTTAACCCCCTCTTAACTTATAACCCCTCACATCAAACAAGAACAGAAAAGGTCTATCAAGAGGGTATAAAAATCATTTGTTTTGAAAGCTCCTCGTTTTAACCATGGATATAAGACTAAATTTAAATTTTTATTCCAAATCATATAAAAGGCTTTAAGAACGGGAGTTCGTCATCCTTGATTTTCACAATCCCCAAACCAATCTTAAAACAAAATCATAGTTAAATATAAAATTAGATACTAACACTACTCATAAATGCTAATTGATTAAACGCAACTAATTCTCGCTCCCTTATTCCTAATTCCTCTAAGGAATTTATTTTGAACATAATGTGAAATGAGATCACTTATTTTAATAGATTATGGTCTTATTATTATAAAGGAGACCGGTTTAAATCATAATTAGTTTGAAATCCTTTCCTAAAGAAATGATTTGATGAGAATAAGGTCCACAATAAGGTTCTAATTTCGCATGATTTAGGCATTATCATTTTTATTTCATCCGAAACAACTCAACTACGAGTCTAGAGATGGAGGCTTTATTTAGATAATCCCAGAGTCGAAATTTGGCTTTATTATTAATATTATTATAGTACCAATATTAGCCTTCGGTCCTTTAAACAACTAAGACATCGGGAGCGAACCGACAGGAAACAGTACTCTTATTTCAACCTTGGGAATTTCCTAGATCTTTTTGAATTCTGAGTCAACGGGAGCGAACCGTCAGGAAACAGTAAACTTTTATCAGTTTCGGATTATTATTATTATTATTACTTCCACCATTTAAACAACTAAGACATTGGGAGCGAACCGACAGGAAACAGTAGTCTTATTTCGGCTTCAGTTTATTACATTATTATTATTATATCCAAATTTTGAGTCCTTTAGTCTTTTAACTACCTAGACAATGAAAGCGAGCCGTCAGGAATCGGTAGCCTATTTCCTCACAACACTGGCAAAACCTCGATGTGTACCTTACTTTCATCAGAAAGAATATCTAAGAAGGGATGACCGGCCATAAGGAAGGAGAAAAGAGAAGACGAAAATTTTAGGGTTTCACTTCGAGGTACGATCCGATCTTTTAATCCTAGTTCGTTTATTTTTCTAGTAACTTAATTATGGTGGATTTAGGTTTAAAATAGGGTTTATAAATTAGGTATTTAATTTCTAGAAATCTTAATGATATATTAAATGTTAGTTTAATCATTTGATTAATTAGATTAGCGATATGATCATGCGTTAGGGCTTAGATCACTCGAATTAGATGCGTAATTCACTGCAGAAAGTTAGGCAGTTTTGTAACGAGCATAACTCGGTCATAAAAGATCAAATAAATAATTTAAACATACGAGATAATCTCAGAGACTACTTTCTAGAAAATCCGGCCTCATAAGTTTTTGTGTCAAGAAGTGGGTCAAATGGCAATACAAAATCAATATGTAAACAGTAACGAATTACCAGTTTTGGATCTTTGAATTTTTCTAAAAATACTTAGACACTGAGTTAGAGCTCTAAGTCACGTGAAGTAGTTCTTATATTGGTGCGTGAACCTCTGAATTTTGGTTAAGGTCAGTAGGGGTTAAGTTTGGGTAATTAATGCCATACTTTTTAAAGGTCAGATTCTGGACGAATTTTAAACACTTTGGATTAATGAATTTTTTTAGGATATTTATAAAAGGGTAGTGACTTTGGGAGAACTATGAGAGGTTCATAGGACATATATGTAGCATGGTGAATTTTGGTTTGAATTATGGGAGTGTTTAAGTAGTGCGTTTAGGGCACGCAAGTGAGAGTAAAATTCTGCCTAAAACCAGAAAGTTTAAAGAGTAGCATTTAAGTATATAATAAAATATGCATAGAATAGGTAAAGGTTTAAATGATTATAGGACTAAGATAGATATCCTAGGTATCCCATCATGAGCTGAAGTTTACATCATATTGGGTTGAATCCCCCCCCCTAATTGATGGTAGCTAATCATGTTGTTTCAAATTGTTTAGAATTGTTCAGGAGTTTTGTGAAGTTTTGAATGGGATCTTTTTGGAAGCTAAGCTTCAGGTGAGTTTCATAGTCCCATTTTTAAATGTCTTTACATTTTGGGATGAAAATGATGCTTGTGATCTAAAGATTGTTTGAAGCCTGTGATTATGTGGTTAGTGTGTAATGGACAATATTGTACTATTATAAAACTTATTGTTGCATGTTTGAATGGATATTGGGTGTTATCGCTACTCCATGTAGGCAAGACTTGGGATTTATCTTCGAGTGATAATGTGGGTTATCGTCTACTATGTAAAGAAGATCCTTGGAGCTGATCAACTCCTTGTGATATTGTGTTATCGGTACCAAGAGTCTGGAATTGGGTATTGGATCCTTTCCATGACTATTAGTGGATCGGGGGTAACGTTCCTACCCAGTTGTTGTAATGGATCGGGGGTAACGTTCCTACCCAGTATGTGGATTGCATGTTAGCATAAGTTTATATTTGCATATGTCCTTTATTATTTAATAATCACATAATTCGGTTAAAAGTTTTATTGTTGTCCTAAACCTATGACTCTCACCAACCATTGTGTTGACGTTTTAAGCATCATTTTCAGGTGAGCTTAATGGTGCTAAGATAGAACGAAGTGGCTAGAAGAGACCGTAGGATGCTTGGAGTTATTTATGCTTTCTGTTTGAATTGTTTGGTTTATGTTTTTGCATGTCATTTATTGACGAGACCTCTTTCTCATTAATAAAGACACCATTAGGTTTTGGGTATTGTTATGACACTTTGTGTCTTTGCTTTACTTTAGTTTTCATTTTAGTATTCTCTATATAGACACCATGTGTTGTAATGATATCCATTCTTGTTTACGCCTCGCGTTTCCGCCTTGGCGGGGTGTGACAGATTGGTATCAGAGCCTCAGGTTATAGAGAACTAGGTGGTTGAGCCTAGACTATAGCTTAAGGGTCCCTCATATAGTTGCATTTTAGGGCATAAGTGTTTGTGTACGTATATACCGTATGTTCCCGCTACCTAAAAGCTTTGAAATTCTTTCTATTTTGAATTACTACTATATAATATGATATATATACTTTTTCATTGTGGGGATCTAATAGTATATACCCCTTTGTTATTGTTTTAATCGTGCCTTCCCCTATCCTTAAGGGATATCGTTGGGAGATTATTTACTTCACTGGACTCGCGGAATTGGGTGACTTTTGAGAGAGAAAAGTCAAACCCAAGCGAGGCCCAACGTAAGTTTATTTTATTTTCTACCTCGATGCGTTGCTATAACCGAGGATTGTTTTTATATTTTGGGTCACAATGTGACTTCTATTTTTGTTTGGTCATTTGGGATTTTATGGTTCGTTAGATGGATTATTATGTTTGAGTTATATTTGGATTATTATTAAGTGCTATGTGGTAAATGTGTGTTATCATTGAGATGTGCGGTCTTGGAAGTAAGTACACGTGTGCAAAAGGTGCAATTATAATTATGGTCGCGAACATAATTATAACGGCAACACACACGTGGACTTGTAACTTTGATTGCATTGATCATTGTTGCTTGTATGTATTATGTAAGGATGTAAGTCTGGATAGCTATGTGGATAGTAGTGTAGATGTGATGTGAGATTCTGTTGAGGATTGTTGAATGTAGAGAAGTCCCTTCTCTTAACCCTTTGAAGCGATTATAAAGGATCGAGTGAGTAGATGGTGAGGTTTTCCTTTCATCTATCGGTAGCGAATACGTCGATACCTGTGTGGTATTTGTCGTCACGATTTTTAATTTGGTTCGTTAGCTCGTGTTCGTTGAGATATCCAAGGATTTCGTGTGTATTCTAGGTGTTATCATAGAAGTAGTGTTCTATGTTCTCTGTTCGCGTTTGATTATTTTTCTTTGTCTAAAGTGTAAACGATCCTTTTTTGGATGGTTCTAAGACCGTTGGTAGGGATGTAGTCCTTATGGTTGGTTTGGTTATTAAAAGAGTTTCCATCGTGTTCGTTTCAGTAAATTAAACATTTTGGTATTGGAACCTTAAGGTATTTTGGGAGTCATTTTTGCTATCATGATGTCTTGTTGCGAGGCATTAAATTCCTTTTCAAAAGTAATTTTGTTGTAGTCAATATCATATCGTTTAGGTCAAAAAAAAACTTCTTTTAAAAATAAATTATATAAATAAAATGCAACACATTGTTTTAACCATATTTTGATTTCTTTTATAAAATCATAATTAAAATAAGTTCATGAAAATTTTATTTAAATTATTCTTATACAAAAAAAAAAATTATTTGCATTATTAACCAAGGTGATTCTATTGTTAAAAAAAATGATTGATATAAGGTTATGAGAGAAAGTTTCCTTGGGTAAAAATCATTTTTTGGTACAAAGGGCTTAATCTTTTAATTAATGGTTCGTAGTACGTAGTATTATTCATTGGGTGTTTCTTAAGCATGTTTGATGCGTTGTGAGGTCGGTAGGTTCGTTCTTTATGTCGATGTTTATATTCGGTGTTTCTTCTTTTGGGGGTTGTGTGTTTTTGAGTCCATACCAATTGTGCATATGAAGTTTAGTGTTTCTTCATGGTAAAAAAATGGTTGCTGAGAGTTGGTGTTCGGACGTATCTCCTGGAGTGCATGAGATGCAAGCGAATGGGATTAATTCGCGATCCCAATTGGAATTAGAAAGTTCTCGGTTTTACTTTGTGAAACCCCTTAGTTATGAGAAAGTTGATGTAGTCGTAGCAATGGAAATTTCACATGAAAAATATACAAGGGCAATGCCGATTTGTGAAGGCTCGATCGTTGACGTCTTTGGAAAGGTAATAGTGTGGAAGGATTATAAAGCAACACGGTAAAGGTTCATTCGACTAGTAACTCATGGTTGGAATGCGTCTAGATTGGTCTGATTGAGAAGAAAGGTGGGCAGTTTAAGGAGTATATAGAGTAGTTGAGAGGAGTGAAATGGAAATTTTTGTTTGGGTTGTCACCAAAGGAGGGTGCACGAGGATAGACGTAGCTAAAGACTGTTTTTTAGGACGTGCGAATGGACACATGAAGTTTACCTAGCCTTTTGGATTAACCAATAGCATCCAGCAGTTTTTCATGGAGTTTAATGAACCGGTGTGCATGGCGCGTATAAGACAAGCTATTTAATGTATATACACCAAAGACATTAAACCTCCCTGAAGGCTAAAGGAGGATACGAGTCCACTTAAGATGATCGTTAAGCTCAAGGAAAGAGAAGGTTGTAGGAAAGATCTCCAATAAGGTTGAAGCGGAGCAAAGAGGAAGCTATCAAATGTGGAAGGAATCATATGGTAATGAGCCGACCTAGCATTTACCAAAGGAGCAGTCGATTCATAGTATATTTTAGACGCGCGAAGCAAAGGAATTGGAAGCATGCTCAGACAAAGACGGAGGTGATTGCTTATACGTCCGACAACTAAGAATCATATGAAGGATAGCACATTATATGTTTTGAAATCCGCGTGGTGGTTTTTCCCTACAATGCTAGAGGCGTTAAGTGAACGAGACATAAAGAGTGATCTATACGGATCATGAATGTCTCCAACACACTTTCAATCGGAGGGATTGAATATGAGGCAGAGTCGATGGATGAAGTTATTTAGTGAGTATGGTTTCGAGGCCAAGTACCATCTGGGAAAGGCAAATGTAGATGTTGTAACCTAAGTAGGAGAAAGGAGTGAATCCGAAGAATGAGTTTCGAGATAGATATACGACGTTCCGATTTGGGTTTTTAGGAAAAGGGTGTTTGGGGTCACAAGATTAAGATGTCCAAAGCACAGAACCGTCAACGTAAGATTTTGCTAGCTTGGACAACGATGTAAAAGAGATGGAGGGTGGTTCATATTGGTTTTTATTTTTGTTTTTTTTTTTTTTTTTTTTTTTTTTTTTTTTTTTTTTTTTTTTTTTTTTTTTGTTTTTTTTTTTATTTTTTTTTTTTTATTTTTTTTTTTTTTTTTTTTTTTTTTTTTTTTTTTTTTTTTTTTTTTTTTTTTTTATTTTTTTTTTTTTTTTGTTTTATTTTTTTTTTTTTGTTTTTTTTTTTTTATTTTTTTTTTTTTTTTTTTTAGTTTGTTTTTTTTTTTTTTTTTTTTTTTTTTTTTTTTTTTTTTTTTTTTTTTTTTTTTTTTTTTTTTTTTTTTTTTTTTTTTTTTTTTTTTTTTTTTTTTTTTTTTTTTTTTTTTTTTTTTTTGTTTTTTATTTTTTTTTTTTTTTTTTTTTTTTTTTTTTTTTTTTTTTTTTTTTGAGATAGATGTACGACGATCCGATCTAGGTTTGAGAAAAGGATGTTGGTGATATAAGATAAGATGTCCAAAGCAAAGAACGCGTCAACATAAGATGTTGTGTGGCTTGGACCAACGAGTGTGAAAAGAGATGGAGAGTGGTTCATATTGGTTAGACAAGGTTCGGACCTCCATTTGGAGAGATGTAAGGACCTTGGCTATTGAAGAGGCATATACGACAAAGTATTCTATCCATCCTGGAGCGGATACGATGTTGTGTGGTTTTAGGTTAACTAATCGATGGTTGAGTATCAAGGGTCTGCAAGATTGTTGCTACAACCTGAGTTACCCAAGTAGAAGTGGGAAAGGATAACTAAGGATATTGTTGTCAAGTTACCAAGTGTGAGTAGTGGATACGATGCGATTTGGGTGTAGTCAATGGACTGACTAAGTCACCCCATTCCTAGCTATGCTCAGGACAAGTATGGTAGATTTTAGAGGTAAATGGGAATACTCACTTTCGTGAGATGAGTTTTTCCCTAAGGTGGGGATTATCATTCGAGTATGGATGTCTTCATTTGAATCATGGTATGGAAAGGAATGTAGGTTACCATTTTATGGGCCGTAACTGGAGAGGGTGAGTTGAATGGATCGAATTTGGTACAAGAAACAACCAACAAGATAGTGGTAATACAGGAAAGGCTTGAGGCAGCCAAATTGTTGAAAAAGTTAGCTTGGTAGTAATGGGAAACTTTTGAATTAATGTTGATAGGTTATGGAGGGTAGAAGGTCTCACCTTGGAGAGGTGTAGTACGTTTGGAAAGAAATACAAGTTAGAACCGGGTTATGTAGGACCATTTGAGATCCTTGGATGGATTGGACCTATAGTTCGGTTGAGAATTTCTGTCTTATGAGCTGAGTATCTACATTTGTCGTAAGCAAGATATCGTTGAAAGTATTAGTTAAAGATGGGTACGTAAGGTTCTTGGTAGACCTTAGTACGCCCTTAAATGTTTTGTGTGGTTTTGGTTAAATTTATTTTATGAATACACTCGAAGTCGAGCCAATTCTTCAAAAACGTTGAGCTTTGTAACAACTTATAACTTGGTTTCAAGACAGTTCTTGTTTGATGAGTTGCGAGGCCGGGTTGTAAATGACGTTGTTACAACAACTTAAGGGTTTTGATGAGTTTTCTTGATGACGAGTGAGGTTCATGTAGTAGGATGCTTCTTTTCGTTTGAGGTTGTTGTGTTGCTAATTGCACCCTTGTGGGGGTAAGCAAAGTCATTAGCAGTTGGATTCGGATTGTGGAAGTTAGTCGAGATTAAGGTTGACAAGACTCTTTGTTTTGTCAAGGAACCGTTGATGTTGTGGACCGAGATGTCATAAGTAAAAGCGTAGTATGATGGTATTAGTGAAAGTTCGTTGGGATTCGAAGCGTGGTCCTGAGCTTACTTGGGAACGCAAGGATCAAATGAGGTCTAAGTGTCCTCAGTTGTTTGTCGATAGTGCTAATGCCTCGAGTAGTTAAATCTCGGGACGAGATTTTCTCAAGGTGGGGATACTGTGACAACCGTGGTTCGAGCAGGTTGGTCAAACCGTAGTGTTGACCTAAATATCTGTTCTATAAGTTTGGTTTATGAGATTTTGTGATTTTATGTGTTCTATATGTGTTTGTGTGGGATATGTGATATTGGATAATCAATCCATTGAGCGTGATCGTCTCATGGGATTTGTGTTGAATTTTGTGAAGTTCATTTCGTTCACTTTTGGTGACAAGGAAATGATTTTGGTGATCGAAGCGGTTTCGCGTTAATTGTGTAAGTAATTATACGTATACGTATTTTTATGTTAGTAATTTAAGATAAGTTTAGGTTTTAGAGGTTAAGTTAAGGGAAATGAGTTTGTTAAAATATGAGAGTTTTTAAAAGACTTTCTATTTTTAGAAAGTGAATTTGGAAATGAAAAGTTATTTTTAGAAAGTAATTTTCAAGCAAAATGGTTTAACAATTTAGTTTAGGTTTTTATAAAACTTAAGGTATAAAGATAATTAATTAATTAATAAAGAAATAAAAAAAATATTTTTTTTTGGCATGAATAGTAAAATCCGAATTTTAGAAAAAATCAGTATTTAAAAACAGTAACGAATTTCAGTTTTGATTTTGATTTTTCTAAAATACTTAGACACTCTGATTAGAGGGCTCTAAGTCACGTGAAAGATATTTCATATATGTTGTGTGACCTTTGAATTTTGGTTAAGGTCAAAGAGGGTGGTTTAAAGTTGGGTAATTAATGCCATACTTTTTAAAGGTCAGATTCTGGACGAATTTTAAACACTTTGGATTAATGAATTTTTTTAGGATATTTATAAAAGGGTAGTGACTTTGGGAGAACTATGAGAGGTTCATAGGACATATATGTAGCATGGTGAATTTTGGTTTGAATTATGGGGTTGGTTTAAGTTTTAGTGAGTTTGAGGGCACGCCAATAGTGAAGAGTAAAATTCTGCCCTAAAACCAGAAAGTTTAAAGAGTAGCATTTAAGTATAAATGAAATATGTAAGAATGGGTAAAGGTTTTAAATGATTATAGGACTATGATAGATAGCCTAGGTATCCATCATAGTTGAGGTTACATCATATTGGGTTGAATACCTAATTGATGGTAGCTATCATGTGTTTTTAAATTGTTTAGATTGTTCGTGGGATTTTGTGAAGTTTTGATGGGGATTCTTTTTTATGGAAAGCTAAGCTTCAGGTGAGTTTCATAGTCCCATTTTTAAATGTCTTTACATTTTGGGATGAAAATGATGCTTGTGATATAAGATGTTTTGAATGCTGTGATTATGTGGTTAATGGTGTATGGACAATATGTTACTATTATATGACTTATTGTTGCATGTTGAATGTGATATTGGTGTTCTGTTATCGTCTTCTCATGTAGGCAAGACTTGGGATTATCTGAGTGATAATGTAAGGTGTTATCGTTCTACTCTATGTACGGGCAAGATCCTTGGAGTTGATAACTCCTTGTGTTATTGTGTTATCGGTACAAGAGTCTGAATTGGGTATTGGATCCTT
Organism: Tanacetum coccineum; assembly: GCA_026074375.1. Classification (NCBI taxonomy): domain Eukaryota; kingdom Viridiplantae; phylum Streptophyta; class Magnoliopsida; order Asterales; family Asteraceae; genus Tanacetum; species Tanacetum coccineum. The sequence goes on along the minus strand of BQNB010005209.1, from coordinate 21,748 downwards.
TCCATTGTCTATTAGTGGATCAGGGGGTAAAGTTTCTTCCCAGTTCGTTCGTAATGGATCGGGGGTAACGTTCCTACCTAGTATGTGGATTGCATGTTAGCATAAGTTCATATTTTGCATAATTGTCCTTTATTGTTTTGATAATCATAGTAATTCAGTTTTAAAAGTTTTAAGGTTGTCCTAAACCTATGTCTCTCACCAACCATTGTGTTGACGTTTTAAGCATCATTTTCAGGTGAGCTTAATGGTGCTAAGATAGAACGAAGTGGCTAGAAGAGACCGTAGGATGCTTGGAGTTATTTATGCTTTCTGTTTGAATTGTTTGGTTTATGTTTTTGCATGTCATTTATTGACGAGACCTCTTTCTCATTAATAAAGACACCATTAGGTTTTGGGTATTGTTATGACACTTTGTGTCTTTGCTTTACTTTAGTTTTCATTTTAGTATTCTCTATATAGACACCATGTGTTGTAATGATATCCATTCTTGTTTACGCCTCGCGTTTCTGCCTTGGCGGGGTGTGACAATTATTATTATTATTATTTTAGCCAAATTTCAAGTCCTATGGTCTTTTAACTACCTAGACAACGGGAGCGAGCCGTCAGGAATCGGTAGCCTATTTTCCCACAACATTGACAAAACCTCGATGTATACCTTACTTTCATCAGAAGGAATCTCTAATAAGGGATCAAAACTAAGAATCGCAAAAACCAAATCAACTTTATTTATTGAAAATTATTTTATTTTGTTTATTTAGCTGATGGGAGCAAAAACCAACAGTTAACCTATATGAGCTCTAAAGAGATCCAACTACTTCATGCTTAGCATCTAACTTATAATCAACTCTATCATTTTTTGTTCTTTGCAAAATTTTAAAGTTTAGCAAACGCTTAGTCTCGAAAACTAAGGGGAAAGCTAGAGTGAAATACTCGGTCAAGTCAAAAATCTCTCTAGTTCTAGCCTACGGGCCTACTTATTTATTTATATATAAAAAATTATTTTATTTTTATATTTATTTTTTTATTTTTTTAACAATAAAATAAAGCAATATATTGGTCAAAACAGGGTTGCGTGGGACATAGACAGGCACAGGTATGATCAATTTCGATAGAAATCCCCCCCACACTTAGAACTGAACATTGGCCTCAGTGTTCAAAAATGTCAGGTTTTACCCCCACACTTAAGGACAAAAAAGGCAAAATGCTTAAAATTCCAAGTGTGAAAGGGAAAACAAAATCAGATATATATATGATCAGGATAGAGGATTCCCAAGATATAATCAAGCAAATGATCGGAGACCGAGTGATTGGAGGATTGAAAACAAGCATAGAGGTCTTCACGATCATAGGGAATCCTGCAAGCAAAAACGGGTAACACAAAACACAACATGGAGAGAAGCACTCCCCCACACTTAGGCTAAAAATACATCCCACTTATTCAAAATAAAAAAATAAAAATAAAAATAAAATAGATAGATAACACGGGTTGCCTCCCTAGAAGCGTTTGTTTTTGTTTGAGTCTCTAGCTTGACTATAGTGTTACTCATTCTCAATTTCAGGGTCAAATCCATCACCCGATATGATGTAAGGATGTTAATAGCAATACATCACCTCCTTAGGTGAGTATGCAGTAGGACGGGGTGATGGCATATGATGAAAACTAAAAGAAAGGGTCTCCATCACCCTCGTCTTCCCACCCGACTGTGTCAAGGAGAAAAAAGGATCCAATCTTTCCACTTCCCTTAAGGAAATTTCCTTAGAATCGGGAAGTGGTGTGACTAGTAGGATAGACTCATCAATAACTGGAGTTAACTCAGGGGGGGTCCAGACTACTAATGTCCTCAAACTCCTTATCAAAAATCAAATTATCATAACATAAGGTATAATCATCATTAAAGTCAAAGAAAGGGTTTGAGAAAGTCACATCATAAGATCTAGGTTTCGAATCATCACCTAAAGGCTCGTCAGACATTCTTTTGGTTAAACTCAGATTTTTTACTAAATGACTAAAAAGTTGCTTAACCAAATATCTAGGCAACCCAGCTACATCCACGTTCTCCATCAAAAAGTCGACTACTTGTTCTCCTAAAGGTGAATTGATATCAAAATATTCTTCCCTAACATCAGTGATGGGCAAAGGTGTATTAACAGGCATATCACACTCTAAATCATCACAAACCAATGTCACCTTTGACTCCCTTAGGATTGGAACAAGATCATCAACACTAGACTTTATGAATTTGTCATTTTCCCTTTCGAGAGTAATGCTAATAACCTCATCCCCCATTAAGAGGGTATCAGAAGGTTCCTTAGTGAGTGAATCGATCTCTATATCTCCCTCATCACTCGCCTCGAGATTATATAAGTCAACAGGAGGATCTTGGTTTGAATTTCTAAGGTGCAGCATCTTCTAAAGACGGTTTAATCCATTTTGAACACTCATGTTAAATTTCTCTTGATTTATGTTGAATTGCTCTTGAAATTTATCGAATTGTTTTTGAGATTCAATTATTTATGTAATTAATTCAGTCTTATTTAACTCGCTTAGGGGGAGCGGCTGAGGGGGTGGGAACTGTGAAGGTTGGTCAAAATAAGGAAAGTCATAATTGTTACAAGGATTAGGCTCATAGACAAAAGGGTTCCTAGTTTGTCAATCAGAGCTATAATGCGGACCTCCACAGATCTTACAACAGTCAAACTGTTATGGCTGACTCGAAGAATAATATGGGGGTTGGTCAAAACCAAAATCTTGATTGTAACAAGTACCCTGATCATAGACGGATGTGTTCCCTGTTTGACAATCAAAGCCCGGGTGAGGGTTGCCTCTACAAAACTCACACGAGTATGTCTCGTATTGGTGCTGTGGAGGTTGGTTGAAGAAGTTGGGTGTTTCATTATAAGAATAAGGACTTGGGTCATAGATAAACTCATTTCTGGATCCTATACTGCTACAGCCTAACAGTTTCCACCATTAAACGGACCTCCACACCACGAGCAACCAAAATGGTTATACGAAGACATGTCAAAGAATTAAACAGATAAGAGGGTAAAGAAGATAAGAATTAAATGAAATAAGAGGATAAATGAGAATATTTTTGAACCTTTTTATATGTATATATAATAAAAATAAAAAGAAAAAGAAAGAAAAAATGTAAAATATTTTTGGATTTTTATATTTTTAATAAGTACGAAAATAAACTTTCCAAAGAAAGGATCTTCAAGGCACTAACTCAAAATACCACGTAAAAATCATACAACTCTCCTCGGCAGCGGCACCATTTTGATAAACGTCAAAAGCGTGTCGGTGTAATATATATAGTATTTCCCGTTTAGATGTAAAAATTACTTTAGGAAAAGTAATAATTACTCTTCCGGATGTCGTATTGCGAGAATTGAATTGAGATTTACGTTATGTTTTTCGTTTGGTGCTTGATTATCTTTTTGTTTTGGTTTTGGTATTTATACTAATTAAAATAATAAACTAAATTAATACTAAATAATAATAATCAAAGCAAATAGATCTAAGATATTTATAAAATGGATATGCTTGTCAAGTGAGGTGTTTAGATCATTAAATGTGAAGAAAGAAGGTTTCCGTTTAAAAAACTATTTTCTCACAACGTTGGTTTTTATTGAAAACGTTCTTTTATTTTGATACAAATTACTCCATTCAATGTTAATGAATTAATACTCGTAAAAATATCATTTTCTCACAACGTTGGTTTATTTGAAAATGAAATTTTATATTGGTATTAGATTTGATGTTTGATTATTTCTCCGGATTTTGCCCTTCAAAATAATCAAATAAGAAATCTAAATAATCGGAAAATTATTAATCGACAAATCTTTTTTTAATCCACATTTTATTCACTAATCGCTACTCACTTAACAAGCGTATACAAATCTACTCGCTAAACATGGCAACTAAACTAACAATAATAAGCATAACAATAATAACAAACATTTTAAGCTAATAAAGCTAAAACTACTAATTATTGAAAAAGGAAAAGAAAATAGAACCTAAAGGATGAAACTGATACGAACAAACCACCCAATTATATAAACTAAACCAAATGCCAAGTTTATTTCTCAATTAGAGTTTATTTACTCAATTAGATGATAAAGTATTTAAACTTTATACTCTAATAAGCTAGTAAATTCTAATTAAGCTCCAAACTTAGAAAATAATCTAGCTTATATAACCTGTAAGCTCCTCGCCTTAGGTGTGGAACCGATATCATCAAACAATAAGCCAACAATGGATAAGGTAAATAACAATAATAAAGCCAAACAATAAACTAATGAGTCCTAAATCTAGTCCGAAAGAACTAATTGATAAATGGCTATCCAAAGTGAGACAATATATTCTATTTCAATCATCTACTGGGCAATTCAAGATAAACTACTTAAACCAATCAAGCTATACAACTCGGCATCTCAATATTAAATCCGTTCGACATGTTTTAAACTAAAAGTTGAAATAAGAATAAACCATAACTGATCTAAACTATATCTAACCTAAGGATCCTATCTAAAACCAAATAAGCCGAGAATAGAGTTTTCTAAATCAACACCGAAACTATGAATTTTAAATTCACTCAGCTAACTAAAGGACCTATCTACTTTAAACTAAATCTAAAATCAGAACAAGTTAAAAAGCAAATCATGAATAAACTATTAACCAAAATACCCAATCTACTTTTAAACCTAGAAAATAAGCTAATCGATGGACAGGCAGAATCTAAACTATATCAAAACTAATAAGCAACCTACGAATGAGCTAAATACTAATTAACCGAAATGAACAAAGTCCATGAATAAGCTACTAACCAAATCAAAATAGAACCAAATCTGCTTTTTAAACCTGCAACATAAGCTCTGGAAAACCTTTAAACAATTAGAATCATTAATCAACAAGCATCATTCTGAAAACATACTACCATAAATCACTGGATCATTACACAATAAAACCAAACTGTTACATAGATCGAAGATGAAAGCTACATAAAAGAAATAATCTAACCTACTTTTACATCTACCTTACTACTAAACTAATCTAAATCTACGAATGAAAATATGAAAAAAATGAAAGATAAGATATTCGAGTTGTTGCCCCCTATTCTCTATTTATCTATGCGTATATCATAAGCAAAAAGTACCAGGTGGATTTTTTTGGGATTTGATTCTTGTTGGGCCTTCCTAATATGCACTCCTAAATCTAGGCTGAGCAAGCATGAGACCGAGACTTATGATTCATTTGCTGGGCTGATGAGTTTTGGCATGGATGAGTTAACTGCCAATCTTGGGCTGCTGTTAATGTTGGGCCTTTAATAAATATGGGTCGGTCCGACCCATATAAATGGTGTCGGGCAGGCTCAATAAAAGATGAAAGCACCGTTGGACTTGAATTTCTATGCTCTTTCCAATGGCATGCTCGAGAAATTTTTCCGACTTTGTCTTGACTTCGAATAATAAGTAAACTTGATCGAGTCGAGCCCGAAAATCACCGTTATTGCTCTGTTTTCAATCCTTTTTACCTGCAAGACATAATAACTCAATACAGACATATTTGCAATATAATTAAGCATATTTCATGGTTATTAGTCTGTTTATTAGTATTTTCCGGGGCTTATATGATGTGTGTTTAAGCACACATCAAGGACCCAAACATAGTGAGGGGTACGTTCACTTTAAACAATCACTATGCCATGACTCTATTCAATTCTGGTGCCGATTATAGCTTTATTTCCACAACTTTCATGCCTCTGCTAGACATAGAGCCCAGTAACCTAGGTTTTAGTTACGAGATCGAAATAGCTAGCGGTCAACTAGTAGAGATCAATAAGGTTATTTGAGGTTGCAAACTAGAGATAGAAGGTCACATCTTTGATATCGACTTGATATTGTTTGGACACGAAAGGTTTGATATGATAGTAGGGATGGACTGGTTGTCCAGGCACAAGGCCAAGATTGTTTGCCATGAGAAGGTAGTTAGGATCCCACTACCAAATGGTGAAATGCTTAGAGTCTTAGGAGAAAGGCCCAAAGAGAAGGTGAGATACCTCTTGAGTGCGAAAGCCAAGGAGCAAAAACTAAAAGACATCATAGTGGCAAAGAGAAGGTGAGACACCTCGAGGGTGTGTGCTGATGCATAGGGGTAAAGTGATTGCTTATGCCTCTAGACAGTTGAAGATCCACGAAAGGAACTATACCACTCATGACCTAGAATTAGGTGCAGTAGTATTTGCCCTCAAAATCTGGAGACATACTTATATGGGACAAAGAGTGTCATTTATACCGACCATAAGAGTCTTTAGCATATCTTTAATCAGAAGGAACTAAATATGCGTCAACGACGTTAGATAGAGCTATTCAACGACTATGACTGCGAAATTCGCTACCATCCCAGTAAGGCGAATGTAGTAGCCTACGCACTAAGTAGAAAGGAGAGATTTAAGCCTAGGAGAGTTTGAGCTATAAACATGACCATTCAGTCGAGTATCAAGGATAGGATACTAGCGGCTCAGAAGGAAGCATCTGAGGCTGTCAATGCACCAGCAGAAATGCTGCGAGGGCTAGACGATCAGATAGAACATAGGAGTGATGGAGCATTGTATTATCTAGATCGAATATGGGTCCCTTTAACGGGTGATGTGAGAACCCTAATAATGGATGAAGCTTATAAGTCAAAGTACTCAGTATACCCAGGACTAGATAAGATGAACTATGACCTTAGGGACATGTATTGGTAGCCAGGAATGAAGAAGATATACCCCTATATGGTAGCAAGTGTTTGACTTGTTCTAAAATCAAAGCTGAACATTAGAGGCCATCCGGCTTACTGCAGCAACATGAGATCCCAAAATAGAAATGGGAGAGAATAGCCATGGACTTTATCACCAAGTTTCCAAGAACTAGAAATAGTAATGTGCTGTCGTTGTATGGTATATTTAAGATGATTCAAGTTTTAAATTTATATTTTGCCTACTAAACTAAAAATAATACTTTAACGGGTAGTGTACCCGATCGGTGGTAGTTTCGTGGTAAGTAGGGTGTCGAACACTTAAAGCGAGGTTAAATCTATCAATTTAATTAATATCTTGGTTATCTAATCTATGTTAATTCTGTTCTATTCTAAACCTATGTTAAACCTATGTCAGTCTAAATCCGAATTCTAACAGGAAAAAAGGGGGTTTTCAGCCTGAAAGACTGGCACAGTTTGGTTGGTGTCTATAATCAATTCAAGGCACTTTAACCCACACAAGCTAATTAACAAAAGATGAAAGAGCGGTCGAACCTTATATAAGAAAACTGTATTAACCATTATTAATCCGATTAGAACGTTGGTTTGTTTATTTAGTGCAATGATTTCTTCTCTCGAGGTGGCATATCATTCGTAAGACCTATACACAATAATTTTGTCACAATTAAAGCATCCGCATAAAGCATCCTTATTTGCTGATTATAATCTATCTTAGGGATAAAATCAATGGTAATCTTGTTAAACCTTAGCTCATAGAGACTTTGCCCACTTACCGCTTAATGGCAAGTTATACACTAGTAGTCTACTTGTCTAACTATCCAATGGAATCAGAACGTTACTTGTTGAACTATCTAGGTCACTGCTAGTCAACACGATCAATAAACCATCGGCAATATCCAATTAACTAGTTAAGCCCGAAGCGTATCCTAGACATAGACTTAGAAGGACAATATTTGTGTAACTATCATTCTAGATGTATAAATTACTATATGGAGAGCTATCCCGGACTCTAGATCTGCTTGGTTCGCTTTACTAGATCCAGTTGAATGATAGGTTGCATACAAAAGCGCATAAACAAGTATAAATTGATAAACATAAACAAGCACTCAACGATAAATCAAGAAATCAAGATAAAAAATACCAAACATTCAAATCTTCATAATAATGGCTCATACCCGAAGGTATTAGCCTTCAAACGTCATAATAAATACAAGAGCAATTATTTAGCTAAGGTAAACTAACCGAGTTAACGAATGATACCAAAAACTGAACGATTACTAAAGTATATGGAATTACACGTTGTCTCCTATGGAATTGATAACGTTGCTCGACCTCTTCTACTCTTTTTCTCCTCTGAAAATTAACTTTTGTGGTTTAGGTATCGAGAATATGATTTAGCACTTAAAACTCATTTTTGAGTTTTCTACTTATAAGGTCTGGAAGTCGGTTCGATACGGTGTATCCAAGTGTTGGATACGGCGTATTGGAGATTTCGTATAGTAGGGACCACGCTTGATATCTTCCAGAATATTATATTTATTCCATAGCTTGAATACGACATATTGAGTCCTTTGGATACGACGTATTGATCTTTATTCTTCTGTGGTCTTTGGTGAGTGCAGGCACGGATATGCCGTATCTTCCTTGACGAATACGGCGTATTGGTCTTCAGAATAGTAATCTTCAAAATATCTTCATTTAAGTTCCAAAATGCGCGCCTTTGGCTATGTTTCACCAATTACTCCATAATTACTGCAATTCTCAAATATAAACGATTAAGTAACAATTTTTTGCAATAACTATACAAAAACAAAATGGGTTTATAACCATGGGATAAATGATGGCTGATAAAATAGAGTTATTTGATGTCATCAAATATCCCCCCACGAGTGAATCCTACTGTCCTCAAGTAGCCTTTAGAAGTTTATAAAAATGTATCCCTAAGGATATTTTCCGTTAAAGCATTTATTCGATCCATTACAAGTACACAACCAAACACCTCACGAAATAGGAAGATGAAAACACTCAAATCACTCAACTAATCTATGTGGTAACATATAACTAATTCGCTCAGATGCTTGGTCGTGACGAGTATTCTATCATAAGCTTGGCAACGATACACATCTCCACCACTAAAGCCAAGGAGTAACAAGTTTTTAATGGTAAATATAGGGTTTTGTATGGAAAGGCTTACTGTTGATCATTCTATAATCTTTTACCAGAAGTACCACTCCAACAAGGCAGCTGAAGCATACTTACATGACCATAACGACGGAATAGACATGTGTGTTCGATCACATCCCTATTCTAATTTAACCAACGGTTAGGATGAAGAATGATATAGGGTAGGAACCTTCTAACTTTCACCAAAAGTCGTAAACCAACGAGGCAGGGCTAAGACAAGGAGGGGGAATGCATACATGGTCGTATGATGGAAAAGAAACATGCATGACTCGAACAAGTCCTCATTCGCGTAAAACCAGCGGCTAATCATTAGGTGAGAGGGAAGTAAATTGTTGTTAAATAAAAATCAAGAAACAAATAGATTAAGACTAAGATACAAGTTGCTAGACACTTTTTCCTGACCGTTACCATGACAAAGACACGACTATTTACAACGTCTTGATCATCGATAAAAAACAACAACCTAAGTTGGCGTTCCCGTAACGGTCAACTTCCCAATCATCCCAAAACTTTACATACTCTACAAGGCAAGTGGCGATATCTTCCACTTTGTACAATACTCTACATCGTTGATTTTTTTAGACGTATCAACGAATAATCGATCCTTCCTGTAATTCCTTCGGTAATGCTCTTTTGCGAAACGATTATCTTTAAACTTTCTTCTCTTTCTTTTTTGTTACATTTTTCTAAAAAAAAGTTGATTTTTTTCCATCTATATACCAAACTCAAAGTAGTTTCACCATCTTCACGATCATAATAATTCCAGATAACTCGTTCGATAGTTTCTTCATTCTTCACCATTAATTGTGATGGTAGTAAAATCACATGAGTTTTGACTATAATATACATTCCCATTTGCAATGTGCAAATTTCCAACCGCACCAAAGATAGAAAATGACACAAGACTCGGGAAATACAAACTTTACACTTTAAGCAACTAGCAACTGTAAATTAAACTTAATCTAACAAGGTAGGTTAAGGTGTAAGGGTGTAACGAAACAAATAGTTGGTGTAATTCCTAAAGGGTTGGCTCTACGGGTTATTCTAGTGAATCTTCACTCTAAAGATGAGAGTGGAAAATTGTTTAAACTAGAGGTTAACTAACCGGTGTAGTTAGTTAATAAGCAACATGTAAAGGCGATTTGGGTGAAATCCTAAAATTTACCAATTTAAACAAGTTACTCCAATTAAATCCATAATACTCATTATTGTGGTCTCGAATAGATATACCAAGTCAAGTTCTAAAGTTTACAACATAACCGGCATACTCATATTTTGTGAAATTTGGGTAAACATTTAAAAACAGAAAGGCTAAATCCTCACAATATCTAACAAGAGTTATTGTGTGCGGGTTGTGTATCAACTAATTTCACAAAAGTATGCTTGAATTTTTTTTTAATTTGCTCATAATTTAAGCATTTTAGTGTGAAAATTAGGACAAGTAAACATTCTAATTCCATCCCCCCACTTGAATTATACAACGTCCTTATTGTATAGATAAAACATTAAATACAAGAATTAAAAAGAAATAGAATGAGAAACTCTCCTGATATTTGCTCGGTAGATTCTCCAAGTTGCGTTTATAAGCAAGATTGTGTGTTGAAGGTGCGTCTGAATCCTAGCACGAACAGCACACACACAGATTTCCAGAAAATATGCATTCCACCAACTTCGTCGATATTTCTTTCACGATGTCTTGTATTAAACATAGGAAAAACATGTGCATTCCTATCTTGGTACCTACGGTTAATTCAAACTAAACGAACTAAATACGAGTCAGTTTTGGTGGATACGGCATATCAAATTAATGAATACGCCATATTCCAGAACTGACAATAATGTTTTTAAAGTGCAATAAAAAATAAAGACTGATAACGTCCAGACAATCAATACGCCATATGGTATGGAGCGGATACGCCGTATTGATGTCTGGGAAGACAGACTCGATAAAATTAAATAACAATCCGGGTTGTCTCTCGGGAAGCACTTTTGTTTACAGCAAAGTCTTTAAGTTAGACTTGTCTTCAGCTTCTCTTCACTTGGCTCTAGTTACCATCCATCCTTCGTCCATAATTCGAAAGATTTATTTGTAAGCTCGGCACGCCTCTTCTCTTATGATCGTAACATCGTCGTATTCGTCTTCTTTTACAGCAACATACTCTTCATCATTATTGAACGAATATTTGATCATCACATATCTCCTTATATTGCACATCGGCAGCTCATGTACTTCACATAATTCTTCACTCTTATTATCTTTATGATATATCTCCTAAGCATCATCATAGTTTGTATATATGTTCTTTTGTTCGTAACGTGACTCATCATTATCTTCTTTGATAAATCCTTCCATGATAGCTTTATTTCTTAAAGCCTCATATTTAAGTTCACTATCTTCTAAAGCCTCGTACCATTCGTAATCCTGATAATGGAGTTGGTTTCCAATAATGTAAGTTCCTGGTAAGTTTCCTCCATTACAGTATCCATCATTCTTCCAACTACATGTTGCTCATTCCGAACATCCAGTCTTATAGTTGAAAGGTTTGCAAGTATGTTTAACTGGTGTGGGTTTGGCCCAAACTCCAGCGTTAGTCCATGGCTTCGCATCGACCCATGGTACATCCTTGTTCCATTCATAGATCTAATCATTCTTGTAATCTTCCTAGGTCTTGAATCCCACAATGTCCTTAGTAAGTAAGTCTGGATCGATTTGCAAAAGATAGTTAAATTCTTTTAATGCCTTGCACATAGGTGTTTCAAAATTAAATAAATTAGTGTCGATCCTAAAGACTTCAGCAACTTCATCCATATCGTCAGAAGATTCTTCACCTGTGAGCTCAACTTCATCATCTCCTTTGATCCAGTAAATCCATAATGCTTTCATAGTATAATGATCCATTATCTTGTAGTTGAAAAACTTTGATCCTAACCATTTAGTAAATGCAACATCAGACGGATCATATCCCATGTCATCATCAGCTTCATGCTCCGAATCATCATCTATTTTTGAGTCACACAGGATATTAACAACTTCAATTTCATATGTGAATAAATCATTATCCATTCCGCTTAATTGATTGACTTCATTGTTGAAAACTTCAAGTGATGTATCGCAAGTGAGCAAAACATCTTCGACCTTAACATCCTTAATTTTCTCGAACTCTCTTTTGATAACCTTTGTCATTCTTACTGAAAAATACCCAGAAAATTATCAGTAGAACCAGCGGGAGAAAGGTATATAAAAAAAATTTGGGCTTTAAGTTCGAGAATAGAAAAGAACTTTATCAGATGATCGATACGCCGTATTCAATAGAAGTGGATACGCCGTATTAATTAGTTGAATGAATACGCTGTATTGGACAGAAAGTTGGATACGCCATATTCAACTATCGACCATAACAGTGTATTGAGAAAAACAATTAAATACGCAAACAACTAAACACAAATATATACAAGCAAACAATTAAAGACAAATATACAAAATTTACAGAATATACAAGAATATACACTAATCTAAATTACACTAATCCTAAGGGTTAGATCTAATCTAATGTTAAAAACCAAAATATCAAATAAAAATCAAGATTAATTTTCACTCCCCGGCAACGGCGCCAAAAACTTGATGTGTCGTTGTGTGGTGTATATTTTATTGATTCAAGTTTTAAATTTATATTTTGCCGACTAAACCAAAAACAACACTTTAACGGGCAGTGTACCCGATCGGTAGTAGTTTCGTGGTAAGTAGGGTGTCGAACACTTGAAGCGAGGTTAAATCTATCAATTTAATTAATATCTTGGTTATCTAATCTATGTTAATTCTATTCTATTCTAAACCTATGTCAGTCCTAATCCTAATTCTAACGGGAAAAGGGGGTTTTCAGCCTGAGAGACTGGCACGGTTTGGTTGGTGACTACAATCAATTCAAGGCACTTTAACCTACGCAAGCAGATCAGCTAAATAGATAAAGTGCGTGGTTCGAGCCAAATATAAGAAACTGTATTAACTTTATTAAATCTGATTAAAAGGTGGTTTTTATTTAGTGCAATGATTTCCTTCTCTCGAGAACGGCATATCATACCCACTCTTATGACTTAGGCGTTACATCATCCTAAGACCTCAGACTATAATAATTATGTCCACAATTAAAGCATTCCGCATTAAAGATCCGCATTTGCTGATTATAATCTATCTTAGGGATTAAAGCAATGGTGATCTTGTTAAACCCTAGCTCATACAGACTTTACCCACTTACCGCTTAATAGTAATTTATGCACTAGTAGTCCACTTGTCCAACTATCTAATAAAATCAGAACATTATTTGTTGAATTATCTAGGTCACCTGCTAGTCAACACGATTAATAAACCATTGGCAATATCCAATTAACTAGTTAAGCCTGAAGCGTATCCTACACACAGACTTAGAAGGATAATATTTGTGATCCTATGAATCTAGATGTATAAATTACTATATGGAGAGCTATCCCAGACTCTAGATTTACTTGGTCCGTATCACTGATCCTGTTGAATGATAGGTTCGTCATACAAAAGAGCGTAAACAATGGATAAATTTATAAACATAACAAGCATTCAACGATAAATCAGGAATCAGATAAACAAATACCAAACATTTCAGACTTTTTAATAATGTGCTAATACCGAAGGTATTAGCTTCGCAATAACTATACAAAATGGGTTAATAACATGACATAAATGATGCTATAAAATAAACGTTATTTGATGTCATCAGAGGGTATGGTGGTGCCATTGTCTGGCGCCAAACTACCAACCGAGAAGGGAGAACGACGCACCATATCGGGTCTCACGTCGTACCAACCAGCCACTCCGTTGATTTTTTTTGAAAATCTTACCGTTTCTAGCCGTTTGAGGAGCGTATTTTTGAAAAAATACCCTAAAAAATCTCATTTTTACCCCTTTAAAATCCTATAATACCTCCTTATTATTTCATACTTCACACACACTTTCAATATATTTTCTACTTCAATAATACTTAATTTTCTTTCAACTATGGTTCCAAATAATCCCAACACTTTCAACACATTCAACACCTACGATCCAAACAATCCCGACTCCACCAACACATACGATCATTATGATGTTTATTTTCAAGGTGATCGGGATCGATATATGCGGGATTATGCGGCGTATGAACAATTTGTAGCTTTGTGTGAGTAAGAAGTCGGTGGTTCGAGATTGGGTCTAAAGAGGAGGAGGACATACATACCTCGTGAACGAAAAGAGGCGAAACAACGGCTAATCAACGACTATTTTGGCGACGATGAGTTTCTTCCTAAATATCTAGAAGAAAATTTTAGGCGAAGGTATCGTATGAGCTCTACACTTTTTAATAAAATAGTCAACGATATCTTAAGTTATGATGTTCAGCCTCTTCCCGAGTACTTTAATTTTTTTCGACAACGTTACGATTGTACCGGTCGTTTAAGTATTGGTCCTATTTTGAAGTGCACATTCGCCATACGCCAACTGGCGTACGGCACTGCACCTGATGCATTTGATGAGTATTTGCAAATTGCTAAACGTTGTTCACGATAATGTTTAAAGAACTTTACAAAATGCATACATATTTTATACGTTGAAAAGTTTTTAAGGAAACTCACTACAGCGGATATTCAAAAAACATATGAATTGCACGAATAAAAACATGGACTCTCGGGAATGAAAAAAAAATTGGGCCAATGGCACCAGATTTCTGGTGCCAACGAATACCTGCCAAAATGTGATGCCAAAGGGTTTATGGTGCCGTTGTGGTTTTTGCTGACGTGGCACCAATTTTTGACTATTTTTGCTGACGGCACCAGTGTACTCAGCTCTCTTACGAGGGAAAAAAACTTTAAAAGTGGATAAATGGTCATTACATGTTACAATAATAAAGTCATGTGAAATGACAATAGTATTAGATGATAGATATGGCGAAAACCTGAATGTGAGTTGGTTCTAACATGGTTAAAGATGCAGCCAAAAGTTCAGTATAGACCCAATATTTGTCATAGACCCAATGAACCAATCTTAGCCACTCATTTTTTTATCAAAAATAAAAAAACTCACTTTCCACATCTTTTTTAAAAATTAAATATCTCACACACTGTTAATCGTTACGCAAAACAAAACATACCATCGCGACGAGAATTAAATTATCTTTCTATAGAGGGGCGACACTATATACTTTCGACGAACTTTTTTTATGATTTTATGAAGTTATACACGATTTTATGAAATCATATATGATTTAACAAAATTGAAAAAAAGTTTGTCGGAATCACAAATCATATATGATTCGTTATACGAATCATATATGATTCGTTTTACGAATCATATATGATTTTCGCAATTCGTGACTGAAAAAAAAAATCGAAAAAAAGATCCTCGAAAGTATATCGTGTCACCCGTCTACTGAAAGATAAAAAAAATACTCGTCGCGATGGTGTATTTTTTGTTGTGTGACAATTTACCGTTTGTAAGATAATTAATTTTTTAAAAAGAGGTGGAAAGTGAGTTTTTTTTTGATGAAAAAAATAGATAGTTGAGATTGATTCATTGGATCTATGACAAATAATTGGTCTATGTTGATCTTAACTCTAAAGATGCATTTGTAATCTTTAAATAATGATCAATAATAAAGTTATACCGATGAAGTTTTATGAATCTATAAATAATGCTTTTAGGGTTAGGGTTTTATTTTTTGAAGAGGATCGATGTAGGCTTTGATACCATATCAATTTGGTTAATTTTTCATGAGAAGTATTGTATTATTGATATGCATTTATAGTGCAACATAAAATATACTACCTCCGTCTTAAAATTAGCGTCCACTATTTCATTTTGGATTGTCTCAAAATAATTGTCCATTTTCAAAAATAGATAAGGAATTTAGTTTGTGTTTACCATATCATCTTCACTTGAGGTTATTATTACAAACATTAAAGAAGTTTTAAATTAATTAGCTGCGGGTAAAACTGTCATTTTGTTAAAAAGTAAGAAAGAGAAAGTAATAATAAATGCACTTTTTTTAAACTGTGTATTTCTTGTCTGTGGACAATAATTTTAAGACGAAGAGAGACGAGAAGTCAACTTACATTCGAGCTTTGTAATTTACTAGCTCCTTGCTAATGGTTCTAATAAAGTCGCCGTTCAAAAAAAAAACTTACATTCGAGCTTGGCCTGTCGTGTCCTTTAATAAATAGCGTTAGTAGGTTAGGAATAATAAGTATTTTTAGGAAGTATATAAATCTTTGTTACCATATGGTTTAAGTGTCTGTAAAAATATACTCCCTCCGTTTTAAATTAATAGTCCCTCTTTTTATTTTGGGTTGTCTCAAAATTATTGTCATCTTTTAAATATAGTTGTGAGTAATGTAGCAAGTTTACCATATTGTCCCTAATGATACTAGAAATTACAAACTTTATTCAAAGCTTTAATTAATTCCATAAGGGTAAAACTGTCATGTGGCAAAAAAATAAGAGAAAAAATACAGTAATGATTATGTTTTCTTAAACTGTATGTTTTTTGTCGGGGAACAATTAATTTGATACGGAGGGAGTATGATACTAAATGCATGTAGGTGACTGAACTTACCTCGAGTAAAAAGTTGCAGTCAGAGACAGGTGAACTTGTGCCTTCTCTCATTGATAGTTGCAAAACTTTATAAGAGTATAAATTGGCCAAAAATGTCATTTTCGGATAACTAAGTCACTAATGGCATTTTACACAATTTTTTTTTGAACGGCGATTTTTATTAGAAAAGACTAGCAAGGAGCTAAAAATTACAAAGAAATAAGAGATGGGCTCTTAAACCAATCATCCCAACTAAACAACGTTTTGCTTCTATAACGACACCAATAATAAGATTTACAAATGACCTCATCAAAAAACGATGCCTTAGAGTAAGACTTGTCCTCGAACATCTTCTTATTACGAAAGTTCCATAGAAGCCACCACATCACGAAAAAGATACCTTCGAACATGTTTTTATTCTTCTTCGGCATTTTTACGTTATCGATCCATGACCTCCACTCACCGTAAGAGTCAAAATCCATGAAAGGAACATCCCACCATCGAGCTATTAATTTGGAAATTTTCTTAGCCATGTCACACGCAAAGAACAAATGATTCGTAGATTCAATCCCAACGTCGCAATTGACACACGCTAAGGACTCAATATCTATCCCACGTCTCGAAATATTAAATCTAGTTGGAATTGAATTCGTCATTACCTTCCACGCAAAAGTGTTCACTTTGATGGGCATTGTAATAAAAAGCAATAACAATCGTGTATGACTTGTAAACCATTCGCTCAAAATCACAAGTGACCTATTGGATTAATAAGAAACAAAATGATTAATCTGAACTAAATTAGATTCAGTGAACCGATCAAAAGTTCGCTATTATACTTGGCATACAAGGATATTCCTCTAACAATATATTTGTATTCTCTTAAACTAATTTGAGATTCTTATCTTTTTCTTTTAAAAAAAAGATTACTAGTTATAATTTCAACAAATTTTGAAAACCCGCACTTCGCTGCGACGAGTTTTGTTAAAAAAATCTGTTAAAATGTTTTTTAAGGTGCTTATTGTTTTAAATATAAAAGTCCACTAAATATTATCCCAAAAAGATTTATAACTAAGAAAAACAATCATAATTGTTTCGTCAGTATTGTTAGCAGTACTCACACATGTTGCATATACCAAATACTACAGATCTAATTAGTTACCGGAGACTTTAAAACATTATTAGTATTTGTAAAAACTTGTAAGAAGTTACACAACATAAAATTTATTAATACATGTGAACTGGATGAAAATTGCATAAGTAACTTATTAGTTTGTTATGCTATAAAATGTATAGGAACGACACGGCTAGGATCTGCAACATCTTCTGCATCTCGGGTCCCTCGCAGCTTAAGATCAATAATGTTCCCTCTTATTTTGCAAGTGCTCTCTCCCCCCATTGGACCAAAGTTGTGCCACTCGTAAATTTATGTCGCCTGACTCGAACTCCTTCATAAAAAGTGCCTCTATTTTAGACTTAAAAGTCCCATTCAATTTAATATCAGCCAGAGTACACATGTTATAATTTCAGAATCCACGCCTGCTGCTGAGTAGACACATATCGCGAAGCGACGACTCTCATGATTAGTACCTGAAACAAATAAGAAAGTGACTAAAAATCCCAGATTTGAAACAAAGGACGACAATCTACTTCCCAATATACAGAACTATTTTCACCTTTTTTACAACTAAAAACTTCTATACTATTACTTCTGTCACATAGAAATATAATTTGTATTTGGGATTGGGATTGTATCATGTAAACTAAGATTAATTTATCTATCAGAAAGACACAAAGTAACACTAACCTATTTTCGTATTACTTAGTTACATATATAGATTGAAGTTGTTGTTTCGGGTCAACAAATTTCTTTATTCTTTTAATGGTTTGGAAGGTATCTCGCATATGGTCAAACAATTTCCTTAAAGCCTGTGTTAAGTTTGATGAAATGAGTGGTAGAACTTTTATGTACTCAGTGCAAGTTTATTACCATTTTGGTATGAAAAGTTTGTTTTTTTACCAAAGTTTTTAGATGGGATATAATCAATATTAATGTTGAAAGTAGTGTGTTCAACTTAAAATGTGAATCGTTTGGCTTTTTAGTTTGGAGGGAGTGTTGGTTAATTCAAGTTATATATAGCCAATGAGGTTCCTCCAGCTAACAATGGAAGTTAATGTATTTGAAGACATAGGCACTGTTCATGATGAGCATGAATAATTACCTTAATTTAAGTTACTTGAACCGAGTGTAACCACCTGCTCAGGATCAACTGAGTTGCCATTCATGGAGATTGAACTTTTCCCAATATATAAGTGTAAATGTCCCATCAACATTCATCTTTATAGTAGCCTGGTTACACAAACAACTTGATATTCATAACAGAATATAGATAACAGGTTATCAAACAGACAAATATGGTGATCCCAATATATAAGTGTAAATGTCCCATCAACATCCATCTTTATAGTAACCGTTTATACAGGTCAGTTTTGACCCATTTTTCGAATCCATACCCGGCTTTTATGATTCCTTAGTTTTTGTATTACATGGTTTCCTTTTCAAAACGAATGGATGGGAATGTTTAAAATAGAAAAAGCCCCCAAATAAAGTGACTTTTGTGGTCTATACAAAAATTAGTATAGATTAATTTTAGATAAAAAAAGCAACTCTCGTGTTAGAATTAATGAAAGCAACAACAACATGATGAATGCATTTCATTGTGAGTATCCAACACATTTTAGAAATAACCAACAAAAATAAGAACCTCGAAACCTCAGATTGACTTTTATTTAAGTTGGCCATGATCAAAATTAATCAAAAGTGTTTTCATTCAGAACTAATCTGATAGAATACCTAACACCTAAAACCACGTTATGCGTTATTGTTGTATCGAAAAGCAATATCGAACGCTTTAATGGTGTCACTGCATATCATTCATATAATGCAATGATTAGCAATATCGTTGCTCTTATCATATATTGGACCACGTATATAACGAATCATAATACAGTGACCTGCTGTTATAAATGGTGTTTGGTATTGCGTTTCTGGGATGTTCGCCTGACTACAACATTTGCATACTCAGATAGTCCATAAAAGAGGAAACTTCTTGAACAGTAAAGCAAACGTAAGATAACTCATTTTTAAAGAAATTTTTGAGTTTATAACTTAGGTCATGCTCGCACTAATGTGTTGTAATAATCTCATCGACGGACCACCACTGCATCAATTAAGGGGTTATTGGGAATTTGGGATTGCATATATGAGTGCTCACTGCATATTTCCAAATAAGAAATGACATTTTTGAAGTGTTTCAATTGCTCAACTTTTTAGTTTATGTGGTATCAAGACACAATGAAGCAGTTAGTGTTTGGATTAGCTCATACCGAGCTCAAAGTTACTTGGTAGCATACCTGATAGTTCTAAAGTTATTCTTAGTTTAGGCATTCAGATAGTTAAAAAAGTTATATAATCTTATTAAAATTATACATCCGTTTGAAAACTTCATTTGATTGTGGTACATGCATACATTTTGTTCCTTTTGGTTGTATCATTTTCCATGTAAGAACTCTTTCATATTAGACTTGACATGTTATCTAGCATCCCTGATTCTAAGCTTAGCAAGGAAAGATAAACACACAAAAGATAAAAACTCGCATAGTAAAATTTCACGTCGAGAAAATTAAAAGCAAACCTCATGTTTGCTTTTGGTTGCTGCTGGTTTTCCCAATCAGTCATTTTAGTTTCCCCTTGTTTGCCCTGGAATAAGAAACCAAAAATGAATAAGATTACAAAAGATAGCTATGGTTATATTAAGGGGTGTTTGGGGTTGTTGAAAATTTGTATTATATGGTTGTTTAGGTCTATGCAAGAGGTGTTCGTGGCTGCTGCAAATTTGTAGTTTCAAACGTAGTTTTACAGATACGAATCCTAACTATAAAAACTATAAATAAGAAGAATGATAATTATTTTAAAGCTAGTATAATTAATTGAATGTTACAGTAGTAATTGAATTCTAATTATAATAATTCTAAAAGAGAAACTTCAAATGTGAAAAGAGGTAATAAAGTATGCATTCATCATTAATAGTGAAACCCAATCTTTTTAAAGAGGTTATGCAATAAAACAGAGGTATAAAAAAGACACTAGTCTTGGGCCTTTAGTTTTATCGAGTGTCAGCAAATATAATAAATTCGCTCTATACATCTCTACATCTTTACACATCACTCATATTAGATTATTGTACCATGAAGTAAAAGGAAAAAATAGGTAGTAACGAACCGGCAATGCACCTTTTTTCTTAACGGCAGAAAACCGGTAATGCACATTGAGTTGCTTGTGTTTCCACATCGAGACCATTTTTTGAAGTAGCTAATAAAAATCTTCATGCGTACTCCCGCCATTAGTCAATCTATCGACATTAACACCACTTTTGTGACACGCGTTGTCCTGCAGAATTTATATAAAAAAAACAAAGAAAGCCTGCCTAAGAAGTAAGAAAACATGTTTAAACAAATGGTCCATAAATAATACAAATTAAATTTTAGGCCCAGCTTTTCAAAAAGTACTTGTTAAATATGTCCACTTGAAGCATTACTTACACATATGTGGAGTTTATCAGTTGTTCATGATCTTGAATCGCTAGATTTGTCCGCCAAAATGTGCGTTTATTAGCTTTTAAAAAATTCATAAAGCTCATAAGCCGGAAAAATAAGCTTAAACAAACACCCACTTAAAAAAGATTAAGCACCGACAAACCTCAAAACAATTTACTATGATAATTCAATATCACATGATGGCCTTCAAAACGCAACGCAACCCGAACAATCAAATTACCCATAATAAGGCCATAATGATCAAACCAAAATCAATGAGTCTACTAAAATTTCAGCTACAATGTGGTCAGGCCTTAAAGAAGTTATGTTCATACGATTATGTCGTGATAGCATTGAAATAAAACAATTGGATTATAAATCCTCACCTTGAATTAAAGAGGCGAAGCATTTACCAACAATCGATAAATGATATGGTTTATCATAAACTTACGTGAGGCAAAGCATTTACCTAACCCGCCACTTGAAAAACAATTTGCAAACTAATTTAAAACAACTCATACCTTTAATCTTGGATGTAGATGCTAATCTTTCCTTACTGATGAAAAGCATCTTTTTGTTCATAAAGGGTTGCTGCCTATTAATAATGAAAAAAATA